>CAUYON010115703.1:0-10118 GCA_963573935.1 Arctocebus calabarensis | reverse complement strand
TACTAATTTATCACATTCTTCTTTTTTTTGAGACAGAGCCTCAAGCTGTCACCCTGGGTAGAGTGCTGTGGCATCACAGCTCACAGCAACCTCCAATTCCTGGGCTCAAGCAAGTCTCCTGCCTCCGCCTCCCAAGTAGCTGGGGCTACAGGCGGCCGCCACAACGCCCAGCCATTTTTTGGTTGCAGCCGTCATTGTTGTTTGGCGGGACTGGAGTGGATTGGAACCTGCCACTTCAGGTGTACATGGCTGGTGCCTTAGCCCATTGAGACACAGGCACCGAGCCGATTTATCAGATTCTTAAAAACATCTCTTAATGAAGGAGCGGAAACAATGAACCAGAATGACAGAATACTGACAACTACTTAAGTGGGATGACCATGACCATGGGTACACAGATTTATTATATTGTCTTCTCTCCTTTTATGTATATTGGAACATTTCCACACTAAAAAGTTTTTGTTAAAAAACAGAAATTTCTGTGCATATATTGCTTCAATTATGACTAAATCTTTCATAACCAGTATAAATGAAGACAATTAAGCTTTGTTAGAGTGGCTACTTACTATGTGCCCAGCACTGTTCCTAGCATTTCATGCCTGTTCAGTCCCCGGAACACGCCTGCTCACAGTGCTACTGGTTCTGATCTGACATCTGAGGAAAACACTGGGATCCAAAGAAACAAGCAACTTGGCCAAGGCCTCAAAGCGAGCACAGTGGAGGAGGGGCCTGGCCACACTATGGGGGTGTCTGCGACACGTTATTGTTTGGCCCCTTTATAAATATTATTGTACGTGAGCATGTCTGTTTCATTGTCACTCGCAGTATTTTAGTGCATCCTGTTTTTCTAGAAAAATGAATCAGACTCTCACTGTTTATCCAAGATAACAAAACAAAACAAAAAAGGCCTGAGAACAATATTGGTGTGATGGAGGGCATCCTGACTGTAAAAGGAAATGTCCCTGAGTCAATATCCTCAGTGAGAGACATCCCTTCATAAAACAGACCAGGAATATTCCAGCCGGGTTCAAATAAGCATAAACATCCATACAGTTCAGTGGAAGCTGCCCTGTACTTGGCGACCGGCACTTTGAGTCCCTGTGTAAGCTCTTCTTGGGCTCATCTCAAACTCAAGTTAACAAACTATCTGCAAATGTCTAAGGCTTTAAAGATCTCCCGTTTTTCCCCCCTTAACTGAGAATGCCTGTTTCCCATCCCCCACTTTCTGCTTATCACAATTCTACCCTATCAATCAAGTGCGGTGGCGCATTCCTGTAATCCCAGCACTCTGAGAGGAGGCGGGAGAACCGCCTGAGCTCAGAAGTTTGAGACCAGGCAAAGCAAGAGCGAGACCCCCCACACACACACCTCTACTAAAAAATAGAAAAGTTGAGGGTGGCGCTTGTGGCTCAAGTAGTAGGGCGCCAGCCCCATATACCAGGGGTGGCAGATTCAAGCCTGGCCCTGGCCAAAATGGCAAAAAAAAAAAAAAAAATAGAAAAATTGGGCAGCACCTGTCGCTCAGTGGGTAGGGTGTCGGCCCCATACACTTTGAGGGTGGGGGGTTCAAACCTGGCTCCAGCCAAACTGCAACAAAAAAACAGCTGGGCGTTGTGGTGGGTGCCTGTAGTCCCAGCTACTAGGGAGGCTGAGGCAAGAGAATCGCCTAAGCCCAGGAGTTGGAGGTTGCTGTGAGCTGTGTGATGCCACAGCACTCTACTGAGGGCAATAAAGTGAGACTCTGAATCTACAAAAAAAAAAAAATATATATATATATATATATGTATATATGAAAATTAGCAGGCATGGTGGCATGTGCTTGTAGTCTCAGCTACCTCCAGAGGCAGGAGGATCTCTTGAGCACAAGAGTTTGAGGTTTCTGTGAGCTAGGCTGATGCCATGGCACTCTAGCCTGGGACACAGAGTCAGATATAATAATAAATGGGTGGATGAATAAATACTCTACTCTGGCCTTAAAAATCCCCTGGCTGGAGCCAAGAGTTTCCTCCTCTATGCTTTTCTAATAAAATGGCTGTCCTTTTATTTTACATAAATTTCCTCCTTCTAACATGTATTAATGAGAAGGCATTTTTCAGATTTCTCTCTAAAAGTGAACGTAAGTTACTTAGGATAAAGGTCATGTACTGCTTTATTATTATATCCCACGGTCCCAATACAGACCAGAACAGTGGTTCTCAACCTTCGTAATACCGCGGCCCTTTAATACAGCCACAGGTTGAGAACCTTGGACTAGAAGCTCAACGTGGAAGGTAATAAATAAAGGAGGGAGGAAGAAATATGGCTTTACATGCACAGGCCAGAAACAACTCTAATAAGGGGACCAGTTTCTAAAGTCCCCAGGTGAAGTCAAAACTAATGCAGGGAAATTGTTCTTGAAAACCCCCTAGTCCACACCAAGTTTTGCTGTGCTAGTTTTAGACATTCTTTCCCTGAATGAAGCCAGCATACCCGTTTTCCTTCCAGCTTCGAAATAGGTAACAGAGAAGGTAACTGGTTAGCACTTGGAGGCCATGTTGTGCCATGACAAGGTGGGCACACTTTGAGGGCTCCTGGGCAGAAAGCAAATTGAATTCTCATCTCATCTTGCCTCCCCCTCACTCCAGGCACATGATCCATCTTCTTCTCTCTGCTTCCCCCCTTTCTCCAAACTCATGTCTTTGCATGTGGGTGAGCAAATGCACACACAGTGTAACCTGACTGCTTCTTCAAGTTCACAGCTAGAGGCTTGTGAGTTTCCATGGATTAGCCACTGTTCATTATTTCTAGCTGGCCTCATTCTAACAAAGGATATAAAGCCTTTTACAATTTCATAAATTATACTAATATTATTCATGGACTATGAAAACCCCACCCATGGATACAAAAATAAAATGCATAATATTCCACCACTGGCTCAAAGAAAATAACTGTGATTATGGTACATAAGGGGAAGGGTTCATACCAGAGCAAACAATGGATATTTAAATGGTGGATTACGGGAAATATTTTTCCCTTTACTTAACAAGGAATTATGATTACCTTTGAAATAACTTTTAAGAGTTATTTTTAAAAGGCTATTGTCAGATTCTTAGGGATGGGCTGAAACAAGAGATTCTCAGGATAAGGCCTATGCTCTTTGCAGGGATGTTCTCTCCGACCCTGAAGAACAGCGTGAAGGGCTCCTTGAGCCAGCAGGCTCCTGCCCAAGCTGGCCACAGGCCTGGGGCTACAATGTCGTGCTGCCAACAGATATATATGAGCACGCCGGTGGGGTCAGCAGACACCGAGGCGCTAGTAAGTACCGAGCTGGAGATGGGGAGACCAACATCTCTGAGCATCCGTCTCGGCTGGTCCTGGTGCCAGAAAACCCAACATGTGTTGATCTCTAATCCTCAAAGGTCACTCAAGGCAGACAAGAGGCCGGGTAACTCACCCAAGGTCACACGGCCAGAGCTGATGCTAAGTCAAGCTGCAGAGAGTGCTCTTGAGCAATGAAACAGCTGTAGAAAAGAAGCAGTCTCCATACACCTGAGGCTTACAGACAAATGGGGGGGGGGAGGGAGAGAGAACTGCAACGTCAGGTGTGAGAAATTTCAGTGAAGGGTTAAGCATGGGGAGCTTTGGGATTATATATCCGAAAAAACCTTATAAACGGCAGAGCTGAGACTGGAACCCAGTTCTGTCTAGAGACGTTAAGTCTTTGTGTTCTGCCCTACATCAGGCCTCCTCACCAAACTGCAGGAGCCTGGAATGGGAGAGGAAAACTCCACCTGGAGATCAGCAACATGACAGGTGCAAACGCGGCCCTCGCCACCTCGCCCTGCCCTGTGCCACCCAGGCTCCTGAAAGAATCACCCCAGAGCCAACATCTCCACCGCTGACATCTGTGCATACCCAGAGACTTCAACCCAGAGATATTCGGGCTGCTGGCCAAACAAGAAAATTCCAGATAAACCTGCCATTCTCTCAGGACCTCATCCTGCTGGAAGACAGGCAGAAATAATGGCAAAGAGGAAGGCCCCGGAATACTTTCCCGGCACCTTTCAGGAAGGGATGAAATTCGCCATCAGCCACACCTCTCCCAGGTTGGGCCACTGGGCTGGTGAGGCAGGGAGCAGGGGCTGTCCTGAAGGCAATCCTGTGAGCCCCTGGAGGCTTCTCCAGGAAGGCAGCAGCCTCTCCTTCCTTCCCTCAGACTCCTCACACGCGCCACAGGAGTCCCTGTGAGCCGCGCTGTCAGGAGTTATCATTAGAGAAGTGAGGCACGCGGCACTGATGGGTGACTTCTCCAATCTCCACATTCACTTTAGGGAGCACAAAGGTACTTTTGCTCCAGCCTATGACTTGAGCTTTGAACTAGCTGCTGCAGAGGGGGCCATTCTTTGCCTCTATTGCCCCCAAATGTGGTAGCCCCCACCCTACTGCCCGCTCAGGTTGCTGGCTAATCCTTTCACAAGCTGACCCCGGGGGTCATATTATACCAATGGTCTGCTTCCCTCAGGATCTCAGGGATTTGCTCTCAGCGTTGATTTTTTTTTTACTTTTTTTTTTTTTGATTCGTACCATGTTTATTATATAAAAATGACAAAATTCAAATATATCACATTACTTATTTTCTTGTGTAAAGATCAGATCTTGTGTAGCTTAGTATCAATATTCACCACAGCTGCGGGAAATTGAATTGAACCTTTAGAAGGTCGCATACGGACCTGGTTGGGATGACAGACAATATATTCACTGCAGTTGAGGGTATAACCCTTTGGATTCAGAATTCCCGTGTCACTTGCTGGTCCTAGGGGCACTGTACTCCCATTCAGGGTGGTAAAGTGGGCAGGACCGGGAGCCATCTTGCCCAGGCCCTGAAGCAATCCTTCTGCCTCGAGTAGCTCATTACACTGAGCTAGAGCTACCTCCGACAAGAGCAGTAGTCCTGAATTTTTTAGGTGAGAGGCAAAGCAGTAATTGGCACTCTTGGAAGACATATCTGCAAAGTAGATTCCTTTTCCAAACATGTAACCTGTGAGCCCCCGGCTCAGGATTCCCACCCCGTTGCCCAGCCCGAACCCATGCCATAGCAGCATCCTGTTCTGAAGGTCTTCTCTGAAGGTTTCTTTCTCAGCCTCCTTCTCCACTTCAAAAACATCCAGCAAAGTCCTGGCACTCATTGTGTGTGGGAGCATGGGTAGACTGTAGGTACTGGGAAATCACTTGGAACTCATAACTTTCATGGTCTAGAGGGCGTAAGGCACAAGGTAGGTTTTTGTAATGTTGGTCTAATGGGTGTTCCGGGCTTTGTAGCTGTTTTCACCAGTTTAATGGCAATTTCAATGTCTCCCAAGGCCTCTAGTAGTTGTACTTTTTCTGACAGTTCTTTCTCTGTCCGGATTAGTGGAGGAGTACGGAGTCCAAAGTCGTGGGGATCCTGGTGTAGAATTCATTGCATGCTTCCACGAGAGCTTGTCCATGCTGGCCAGCCCGAATTCAATCCTCAATCTTCTTAAGAGACTGGTAACCTGCCTTGATTTGTGCCACGGTCAACTTCCCCAGTGGGGCCTTCTTGGTATTATACTTCATTTCTATCACCATCTCTTCCATGGCCTGGATGTTACAAATCAACTTTATCAGTTCCTGTACCCGAAGATCTAGCTGTGACTCAGGTTTCAAGGGAGATTTAAGAGATTCTTCTTTGGGGGGTTCTTCTTCACCCTGAGTATCGGTGGCACAATCCATCTGCAGCGTATCATATTTTCCAGGCACCTTTTCAAACTTCTCACGATCCTCCCAATTATTTTGAGTTTTGTCAAAGAATTTTTTCTGAAAGATTTCCTTGGCCTTGTTGAGGTTGCCTGAACAAGCCACCAAGTTGTGCTGCCCCATTTTCCCAACTCAGCCCCATCTCATCCAAACACTGAAGTTTCTCTGGGCATCATCTTCTAACAACTGAATCAGATAGTACTTGTTATTGTTGAACTGGACGTTGGTCTGATTTAACATGACATCATAGACATCATTTCCTTCACAATACGCGTGAGCCTTTCCCACCTTGGCTGCACATTCTGGGTCCACAGGAGCTTTGCCCTTTAACAGCAAGGCTTTCACAGACTCACCTTGCTTGTCTTCTGTCCTGTCCTTATTAGCTGCAACTCTTCCACACATAGGCATCTCTTTTGCCCCCTGTCTCTGGCCTCTTCGAGTTTTCTTAGCAGGAGGAGGGTCTTCTGGAACTGTGTTACCATTATTAACTTTCTTGGTTTCATTTAATGCTGCAGAAGCTTGCGCCCTGTGGCCGCTGGTCCTCCATCGAGTCGCCATGAACCTCCAAAACTGAGGTCACAGAGCAGCTCCCACCAAGCGCGGGCTTAGACCCACCAACGGGAATCGCCCCGTACGCGGGCGCGCACTAGTTCTCAGGGTTGATTTTTAAATTTTGTTTTCCAAACTGGTGGTCCTTTGGAAGTGCTGAGGAATCTCATTACACCTTCCTCTCAGCACCTGACCGGGGACTTGCTCCATTCACATCTACGCACTTTGATTTTTTTTTGGTCCTGGGCTCTAGCAGATGGGAGACTCTCTCGACCCTGGAAACAGCCTTGTGGAACAGATGCTTTGGGTCACCTCTGTTTAAAGATGAGGAAACTGAGACGCAGAGCTGAGAACTAATCCCAAACATTCTGACTCCACCACCTGTATCCTTTTTTTGAGACAGAGTCTCACTATGTCGCCCTGGGTAGAGTGCTGTTACGTCACAGCTCACAGCAACCTCAAACTCTTGGGCTTAAGCGATTCTCTTGCCTCAGCCTCCCAGTAGCCGGGACTACAGGCTCACACCACAATGCCTGATTGTTTTTTTTTTTCTTTTCTTTTGTTTTTGTTGTTGTTGTCATTGTTGTTTAGCAGGCACTAGCCAGGCTCAAACCCGCCAGCCTCGGTGTCTGTGGCTGGCACCCTACTCACTGAGCCACGGGTGCCCGGCCACAACCTGTATTCTTAACCACCACACCAGACTTCCTCATCTAAGGCCGGTTTAGGGCACCTCGGTTTCTTTATTTTTTAAACAATGTACCCACAAAGGAAAGCAAGACATATGGAAGGTGAACGAAGGTCATGGGCACATGTCTTAACCTCAGTGCTGTGAGATACAAGGATGTAACTGGATCTTCTTGGAACCTGTCTGGTCAGCCCTTAAACTGAGGCAACCAAAGAATTCACCTTCCGAAATGATAGAAAGTCTGACCGCAGAGCTCAGTAAGACTGACCAGTCTGGATGAGGGAGAGAATTGGGGACAGGTGTCTTCAAATACAGTCCAAGTGCCTTAAGTAAAACCTTCTGAAGGCTCGATCTCACGCAACCCCAGATTATGCTCTTCCACACGGTTCCTGCAGCGCCTCCCCACATGTACTTGTTAAGAAACTTATTTTGGGCAGCACCTTTTGCTCAGTGAGTAGGGCACTGGCCCCATATACAGAGGGCGGTGGGTTCAAATCCAACCCTGGCCAAACTGCAACAAAAAACAGCTGGGCATTCTGGCGGGCGCCTGTAGTTCCAGCTACTGGGGAGGCTGAGGCAAGAGAATTGCCTAAGCCCAAGAGGTGGAGGTTGCTGTGAGCTGTGTGACACCACGGCACTCTACTATGGGTGATAAAGTGAGACTCTGTCTCTAAAAAATTAATTATAATAAACATATTTTTTAGACAGTCTCACTTTAGCACCCTTTGCAGAGTGCCCTGGCATCTTAGTTCACAGCAACCCCGAACTCTTGGGTTCAAGTGAACCTCCTGCCTCAGCCTCCCGAGTAGCTGGGACTATAGGCACCTGCCACGAGATCTGGCTATTTTTTTTTTTTTTTGTAGAGACAGAGTCTCACTTTATCGCCCTAGGTAGAGTGCCATGGTGTTACACAGCTCACAGCAACCTCCAACTCCTGGGCTTAGGCGATTTTCTCACCTCAGCCTCCCAAGTAGCTGAGACTATAGGTGCCCGCCACAATGCCCGGATATTTTTCTGTTTTTGCAGTTCAGCCGAGGCCAGGTTTGAACCCACCACCTTTGGTATATGGGGCCGGTGCCCTACTCAAAGAGCCACAAGCGCCGCCCCCAGAGGGCTGGCTATTTTTTAGAGAGGGGAATCTCACTCTGGCTCAGGTTGGTCTCGAACCCATTAGCTCAGGCAATCCACCAGCCTTAGCCTCCCAGAGTGCTAGGATTACAGGCGTGAGCCACCACTCTTGGTCTAAAAATCTTATTAAATGACAATAGTATTTTGTAAAATGATGTTTAGATCATTTTTATCTAGGTGCTATCTATCTGCCTCAAATTCCAGCTCAAATCATATTTATCTTTCCACTAAAGGCATTTATATTGCAAAAAAATTACCACTATGTCAGCTCAGCAGCTGTGGCTCAACGGGCTAAGGCGCCAGCCACGTACACCTGAGCTGGCGGGTTCGAATCCAACCCAGGCCCAGCAAAAAACAATGACAGCTGCAACCAAAAAATGGCCGGGTGTTGTGGCGGGTGCCTGTAGTCCCAGCTACTTGGGAGGTGGAGGCAGGAGACTCGCTTGAGCCCAGGAGTTGGAGGTTGCTGTGAGCTGTGATGCCATAGCACTCTATCCAGGGTTACAGCTTGAGGCTCTGTCAAAAAAAAAAAAAAAAAAAAAAAAAAACTTACCACTGAGTCTGCACGACATGCAGGAATAGAGCACGTCTCCAGGCTGCAGGATGGGAGACCACACACACACACACGCCTTTACATGAGACTCTTAAGACTGCAGTGTCTAAAAAATTACCAGAAATCTGCAGCTTCATAAAGGAAGCCATGTGATTCTGAGTAGAAACAATTCTGCACTGGAATTAATTTTGCTGAATGAACCACAGATCTCTGAAAACAAATTTGCTGCAATTTTTACTTTATGGTCCTGAAAAATGTCACAGAATAACATGCTTTTTCTACCTTAGCTTTTGCTTTGCTTAAACTGTTTTGAAGCATACTAAATACGGCATTGTAAAGGGCAAAAAATGCTAACCCAACAGCTTTTAGGTGTCCCTTAAAAAGAAAGTCCTTGTTTTTAAACTTTTTTAGCTTCTTAAATTTGCTTCTTTACTGTCTACTTTTTAAAATTCCAGACAGTAACTCTAATCACAGAATTCTTTGTGAAACTATATTTCTATGATTTTTTTTTAAACACAAGTAATGTTATTGGAAGGAAGCAGAAAACCACAGTTTTCAAACAGAAGTGACTAATGCTAACAGCAAGTGCTGTCATAAATAAGGCCCCCAGAGCAAAAGACCACTGCACACAGTAGCCTTTATATCTCCCTGAGGCCAGGGCTATTCCAGGACCAGCAACCAGATTTTCCAGCTCCTTTGAAGTGTTAATCAAAGTAACCAGGTGCAACTCCTTTTACCAACAATCTTTTACTAAAGATAATATAGAAAAAAACATAAAAGGAACAAAAACCAAGGAGAAGAAATCAAAATAAAACAATTATCCAGGAGAAGACACAAGTCATAAGGCCTTTGCCCAACTATGGCACAGATTAATTTTTAAAGAACTATATATGTTTAATTAACGTCTAATGTTATGCATCACGTGGGGGCGGAACCTGTGGTTCAGAGAGTAGGGCGCCCACCCGATATACCGAGGGTGGCAGGTTCAAACCTGACTCTGCCAAACTGCAACCAAAAAATAGCCAGATGTTGTGGCAGGTGTCTGTAATCCCAGCCACTCGGGAGGCTGAGGCAAGAGAATCGCCTGGGTCCAGGAGGTGGAGGTTGCTGTGAGCTGTGACGCCACAGCACTCTACCGAGGGCTACAAAGTGAGACTCTGTCTCTAAATAAAAAAAAAAAAAGTTAAAGAAAATTTTACATGGAAGACAGACCAGTAACCTAACATTAAATAAATTCTTTTGAGTTTCTCTCCTACCATTTCAACATGTTGGCAGTTTCAAAGAGGAGCCTGGTTTCTCTTTGGCACCGTTAAGAATGTTTGCTCTAGGACCCAAAGAGCCAAAATGTCTTAATCAATCATTGAATTTTCCTTTAAAAAAAAAAGGCATCATCTTAGCTCACAGCAACCTCAATCTTTTTGCTTCCATTTCCCCAGTAGCTAGACTACA
>CAUYON010115701.1:0-13523 GCA_963573935.1 Arctocebus calabarensis | reverse complement strand
GGAAAGAGGGTGGGTTATAGAGGCTTCCATTTGAGGCAGCTGGCATTTGTGTGTGTTTTGTGTCAGTACGTATTTGTGCAGATTTTTATACATACGTATTTTAGATTTCTTAAAGCACTTCTAGCCTGAGCAAGAGCAAGACCCTATCTTTACTAAAAAAAAAAAAAATTACTAGGGCTCGGTGCCCGTAGTACAGTGGTTACAGTGCCAGCCACATGCACCAAGGCTAGTAGGTTTGTACCCTGCCTGGGCCAGCTAAGAAACAATGATAACTGCAACAACAAAAAAAATAGCTGGGCATTGTAGTGGGCACCTTATAGTTCCAGCTACTTGGGAGGCTGAGGCAAGAGAATCGCTTAAGTCCAAGTGGTGGAGGTTGCTATGAGCTGTGATGCCACAGCACTTTACCAGAGGTGATGTGGTGAGATTCTGTCTCAAAAAAAAAAAAAAAATAGAAAAACTAACTGGAAATTGTGGTGAGCACCTGTATTCCCAGTTACTCAGGAGGCTGAGGCAAGAGGATCTCTTGAGCCTAGTAGTTTGAGGTTGCTGTGAGCTATGACACCACAGTATCCTACCCAGGGCAACAGAGTGAGACTCTGTCTCAAAAAGAAAAAAAAAACACTTAACATAGACCCAGGTGAGGTGGCTCATGCTTGTAATACTAACACCCTGGGTGGCTGAGGGTAGATGGCTTGAGCTCAGGAGTTGGAGACAGCCTTAGTAAGAGCAAGACTCCATCTCTACTAAAAATGGAAAAACTAGCCAACCATTGTGGTGGGCACCTAGAGTCCCAGCTATTCAGGAGGCTGAGGCGAGAAGTTTGCTTAAGCCCAAGAGTTAGAGGTTGCTGTGAGCTGTGACGCGACGGCAGTCTACTCAGAGGACAGAGTCTCATAGATAGATAGATAGATAAATAGATAGATAGATAGATAATAAAAAGCAAAGCCCTTAATATAAGCACTTATTTTTAAAAACTGAATTATGTTTTTAATTTATATTTATCATAAAAGGAAACTTTATATCACTGCCATAAATGGAAAATTAGAATAGAATAGTATAGAATAGAATGTGACCCTAAAAATAAGCACAAGGGAAGCCAAACAAGGTCACTGTGTCCCAGCTGGATACCACTCCGTTTGAAAGGCTTGGAGTCCGCAGCCTGTTCTCTTGGGCAGGGAAGTGAGCAAATGTTAGAGAGGTATTAAAGACATTCTAACACCAAGTCAAGACTTTCTTCCTGGCATAGTCAGGGAGACTGGAAGGACTGGAAGGGGCCTGTTGTCATTCTGTGATTCATTGCTATCTGCTCACTGCCTGGACTACGGACTCCTATGGACTCCAGTGCCTTCTCCGTTGCTCCTTAACCAGTGTCCATTTCAAGTTCCTGATCAAGTTACTACATGCCCAACAGCGCCCTGCCCACCTGACCTGGGCCCAGTCACACCTGGAATGCTTCTCTCTCCTGCAGGAAATACCAACAGCATCTTTGCCCTGGACTACATCAGTGGGGCATTGACCTTGAATGGACTGCTGGACCGGGAGAACCCCCTGTATAGCCATGGCTTCATCTTGACCGTGAAGGTGAGAGCAGGGTGGTAGGCACCTGCACCCCAGGTGGAGGGGATGCCCTTGCTGTGATGCCAGGCCCCAGAATCTTTGAAGGCTCTGCCCTTCTGTCTAAGTAGACAGAAGGCCATCACTTCTGCTCCCCCACCCTGCACTGAATCTCAGGGCTCCCGCCCAGAGTTGAAAAGGGACAAAGTATGTTATCAAGTGTAAGCCTGCTGGGCATTTCACGTTCATTATCAACAAAGCATAGGATTGGGACTTTTATTCCTGTCTCAGGGATGAAAAGGCACATAGCTGGTGCTCATCCTGTGGTCCTAACTATTGTCCCATGCTTCCAAGTTTTCTGATGCAGCCACATAGAATTCTTGAGTTGCCCAATTTCTTGGGTTTTGTCTTATTTCCAGGTTTCATGGCATCCCTGAGTTAAGAAACAGCAATGCAGGAAGGAAGGGGTGGAAGTTGCTGGGGTCCCCACCCTGGAAGGTGTGGTGAAGCCACAGCCCCCCAGCCCCAGCAGCCACCTGCTACTCATAGTTGGTTTTCATTAAAATCAATGACTTGCTGAGCCCTTCCCTGGGAAAACCCACTTAGGGGTGTGGATCCTGCCTGAGCACAGGGGCCTCCCCAGCTCCAGACACTGATTGAGAGGAGTGGCCCAAAGACTTGAGGCCAGGGGCTCTGGGAAGGACCCCTTCTGTGGGAATGGGAAGGATGCACTGCCCAGTTGGCTCTTGGTTGCTCTCCTTGACCTTGAGGGGTCCTGCAGTAGCAATGAATTTGCTAGCTTCTTCATCTCACCTGATGTTCAGGATTGGGAGAGCCACAAGAGAGTGCGTTGACAGCACCTTCCCCTGCCCAGCCCTCCACTTCTGTCTCTGCTGCCCACCTGCCAAACTGAGGTGGTCACCTCCTGTTTCCAGAACCACCCACACACACACTCACTGTAAGGCTTCAGCTCAGGTTTTCCATCTTTATACAAAACGTCACAGAGGGTTCCCAAACTTGGTTGTGACTCAAAATACCCTGGGAAGCTAGTGAAGATACCTATTCCTGTGTCTCTTGGCCAGAAATTCTGGTTCAGATGGTTTGGGTCAAAACTGGGAATGATAATTTGGGAGCTGGGGCTCTGATCCAGATATTGAGCACCCCGATATCTGAATCAGTCCATCTGTGTCTGAGTTCAACCCAGACCTTCTCAGTGCCGAGTACAGTGTTCAGTACACAGAAGATGCTCAGTTATGTCTTGACTAACCACTAGCACTGAAATTCTTGGCATGTTTTGTCACCTGCTAACTTGGGTAAAGACTCTCCCTTTGCCTCTTGATCAACCCCCAGATCTGTTTTTCCTCATCACCCCTATTTCATCCATCTCCTGTGTGTTCTAGGGACTAACTGCCTGATTTTGAAACCCATTCTGGCTGTGTGTCCTTGAACAAGTTATTTAACCTCTCTGGGCCTCAGTTTCTTTATCACTAAAATGGGTGATAGAATCTTCCTTCTGGGTTTGTGATGAAGAGGAGATGGGTTAATTCACATTAAAGCCCAGGGCCTACCCCTGAGAAAGTTCTTGGTAAACCATGGCTGTCACTGTGATTATGGCTGCCTTCACCCCTGGGGTGACTGTCATCTACCTGCAGGGCACAGAGCTGAATGATGACCGCACCCCTTCTGATGCCACAGTCACCACGACCTTCAATATCCTGGTTATTGACATCAATGACAATGCCCCAGAGTTCAACAGCTCCGAGTACAGCGTGGCCATCACTGAGCTGGCACAGGTCGGCTTTGCCCTTCCCCTCTTCATCCAGGTGGTGGACAAGGATGAGGTGAGTCCCCAGACACATGCCCCAACCCAACTGACAGCCCTGCCTCAGCTGTGCAACCCTGGGAGGGATGCCAGGTGTCTCTGGGCACCAGGTCCTCAGCTATAAATAGAAAGCAATGTCGCCCCTGCCCCTGCCTCTGCTAGGTTCTGAGGATAAGTCTACAAAATTTGTAGTCTCTACTTTTGGACTATCTCCCACACCCTGTGAAAAACATGTGAGCACACACTTCCAACACATAGTTATTTATTATTTAGAAGTTATACATGATCATAACACTGATCTAGTATGTACATCCTAAAGCATACACAAAAACAGCAATTTTAAAAGGTTGAAATAAGCCGTCAGTACATTTTCTCACGCCTTGTGGATCATCACTCTGGGATGCACACGCCCCAGTTGTGCTCCTGTATAAATGGCAGCCTCGGCAGAGAGCCCGAGTCTTGTTTTAGGTGTAATAATGACCCCCCCTTTTCCATGTGAGGAGTTCACCCAGGACCTAAATGCTTTCGAGGGGAACCCAGGCCATAAGAAGACACTTGCATCACCTTGCCCAAGAGGATCTGCCCTGGCTGTGCCCAGTTTTTAAAGGAAGTGAGGGGAGCTGGGGAGAATGGGGAGGGAGGGGCCTCTCGGGGCAGCCCCTCCCACCAGCCCTGCCAAACTGCATCATCGGACAGGAAGAGGGCCAGGCCTGTAGGGGACAGGTCTCCATCCCTTCAGGACCCTCCCTGCCTGCCCCCGCTTACCCCCTCCTGCCCTTGTCCCTGCCCAGCAGCAGCCACCATGTTAATAGGACTTCTGTTTATTACAGCTCCCGTCGCACACACTGCTCTGGAATTCCATTAGGTTTTCCAGCCCGGGGTGCTTCGCTCCAGTTACTCCTGGAGAGGGCTCCGGAGCAGGCCTTGCTCCCGGCCGGGTTTTCTTCTCCCCTCCCCAGAGGAGCCCCTCGCCTCCCTGGCTGCTCAGTAGACAAAGTGCCTGCCCCAGTGCCTTTCTCCCATATCTTCGCTCTCCTCCTGTCACCTTCTCTCAGGTGGACACAGTCACCCCAAGGATGCAGGGCCACACGGGCGAGTCAGGCTTGTTGTGGGTATGTGTGGGTGGACACATGTGTGCGACTGTGCCTCTGTCGCCTGCTAAGTCACTCCGTACCTGTCTGTCTGAGATAACTAAGAATGTCTCCATCACCTGTGGTTTACAGCGAGTATAAACCATGGTCCTTCCCAAGGAAAGAAGTGTGCTTATATAAATACACGCATTTTAAAACATATACAAAAAATGTAGGGTTTTTTTTTTTTTTGCAGTCTTTAGCCAAGGCTGAGTTTGAACCCGCCACCTCCAGCATATGGGGCCAGCGCCCTACTCCTTTGAGCCACAGGGGCCACCCCAAAATGTAGTAATTTTTTTAAAGGGGAGAGGAACTGGTATAAAAACACATTATAATATTTTCTCAAAAACTAGGGGTTACCTTGTATCCCCCTGGAGTGCAAGCACCCCCTTTTAAAGGTTACTATATGAATGAGAGCATCAGAAGAGTGCCCCATCCTTGGTTTCAGGTAAAGAACAATGCTCCAGAGAAGAGGAACACAGATACCAGTGTGGGGCTCAAGGTCCAACGGCCACAGGCAGTGGGGGTTCTGCTGGAGAAGGGGCAGCAGGGACTGAGAGGATTGGGAAAGGCTCTGTGGCAAGAGGGGTCTTGTCCTGAGTTTGGGGCACATAGGAAGACTGGCTGGCCAGGCTGGGCAGTAGTCCACAGAGAGGCCCCTGCAAGCAGATCCAGGGAACAGGCAGTAACCCACGAGCGCAATGCTGCTTTGTGTAGTGGGGAGGTCGGCTGGGCCACAGGCCCTGGAGGGCCTCGAATGCCAAGGCAAGGAATTGGGACTTAATCTTGGCAGCAACCCAGAGAGAGGCAGCCTCCTGCTGTGGTCAGGGTGCCTGACATCACCGGGAACATTCCCAGCTCTGCCTCACTGCTACCCAGCTCTGACAGGGGCCCACTCCCCCAGGGCACGGTGACATGCAAAGAACACTAACAGGAGGAGAGGCAGCCGGAAGCCCCAGCTACTGGACTAGGGTCCTCTGGCCATCCTCCAGCCACCTCACATGAGGTCCCAGGCTCATTCCTCCGTCAGAGGAGGAAGAGGTTCCTTTCCTCTCCAGCCCTTGTGTGTCTCCCATTCCTCTCTGCAGGGATTCAGGAATGGCCAGGGACTCCCAAGGGCCGGTCTTGGGTACCATGACTGAGAGTCAGGCCAGGTCCCCAGCATGGAGCCTTCGGCCATATCGCTGCCAGGAACAAGAAACAGAAGTCACCAGCACTTATATACTGCCGGAGTGTCCCCCCAGGGAACCGCAAAGAGAAGTCAGACAACTGTTGCAAAAGAGATTTTTAGAAAGTTGTTGTTTCTTGTAGTTCTCTTTCTGAGGGGAGAAAACATCTGTTGGGATTTGTGTCTGGGTTGAAGGTGACTCTGGATTTGCTCACTGTGGCAGAAAAATGTGTTCATGGAGCAAATATTGAGGAAGGAAGGAGCATGAAGAAGGTCAGAGTCCTTTGTCGTGGGCTCTTCCAACCATGTGGCTGCCTCCCACTCCCCATGACTGTGGTTTGCCAGTGATTAGTGTAGCAATCTCATTAATACCATCTCCCAGTCACACCACATGACCCGTCACTCACCAGTGTAACCAGTGCCTCATACTCTTCCTGGCATTGGGAGGCACTCTGGAAGTAAGCATTGGTCAAGAAGATGCACAGTTAAATGATAAAGTGGCAATGTGATGGCCCAGGGCTTTTCCCAAGCTGAGTTTGTGTAAGAAGGATGACCTTGAAAGTCCACGATGAGCAGTAGAGGGTGCTGACAGGAAACAGAAAGGACAGCTTAGCCCCTCAGTGGGAACTTCGTGGCAGTCCTTCCTAATAAGGATGCTAATCTAATTCACTGTACCCGCCACATCTAAAGTCCTGCTCCGACTCTCACTGAATCTCAGGCTCTGCCAGACCATTCACAACAACAGAGGTGCTTGAAAGAGGCCCTTTCTATCTCTGTCCACATTGTCAAGTCTCATGGAGCAATTTCTTCTCCTTTGCCTGGCTATAGAAAACCCACAGAAACCAGGGAAGGAAGGGAAGGGGTGGGCTGAAACCGACAACAACCCATTTTCACCCTGTGACAGTTGAGATGCAAATAAATGGTTGTGATGCAAATCTGAAAAAAAGAAAAATTGAAGGCAAAGGCCCCAGAAGTCAGCCTTGGTGTGGGGAGCTCATCTCTGAGCATCAAATTAAAGGTTGCAGCAGCAGCAGCCTCATCCCCCTGTGCCTGGTTGCTGGGCATTTTGTGTGTCTTCCTCGGTGTTCTAGGAAGTAAATGGTAGCAATAAATAGCAACACGCTCACCCACTTGGAATCCTGCAGTATATATCCTTACCCCCCATCCTTGGCCCCCACACATTCTTTGTGTTTCTCCAGTTGGTCAACTTTTCTTCTCATGGCCTTCCCTCATTAGGATGCCTGTAAGCTGAGTCAGCCACTCGCAATCCTGTTTTCCCATCTGCACAGGGAGCGTGTGTTGGGCGGGTTAGAATTTTCTGTTCAGCTGTCCTAAAAAATATCCTTCTACTTAGATGCCAGTGGCTTATCTGTGGGTTGCATCCCCCTTCTGAAGGGTCAAACTCACAGAGGAGCGGCCTGAGAAGGAGGCAGGGCACAGGGGGGACCATCCACACCGCTAGCTATTTTACAAATACCAGCAAGGGGTTTTGTTTTTGAATAGTTTTTGCATTATGCACAACCCCTCCCAGTTGACCCAGATAGCTGAAAATTGACAGTTTCTCTCATCTGCTGTCAGGAGAAATAGCATTCTTGTGTGTTGTACCTTTCTTCTCTGGAGTTGCGAGCGTTTGATCCACTTTATTTTTGCCTCGCTCCTGACCCACGCCTTCTCAGAACGTGTTTGTTGCTGTCCTTGAGAATATACTTTGCAGAGGAGCAGGATTAGAGTGGGGAATGAGGAACTACTACCCCTACCCCCACCCCAGGGAGACCTCTATTGCCCGCTTCTGGCTGCTTCTGGGAGCTGGAATCATCTCTGAAAGGCCTTCAAACCTGACCTCGTTAATTTGCCGACCCCCCCTGGCCTTCCTGAGCTACTACATTGAAATTTATGCAGGTAGGGAGATTATTCATTCACTCAAAAACATTACTGTGCCCCTACTACATGCCCACCACTGTGTTAGGTCCTGGGGAGACTATTCTGAAGATGTGGTCCCCTGCCCTCTCAGAGCTTATATTTTGTTCCAGGGGAACGGGAGGAATAGCACCCACGTTATTGCAGGTAGACATGGATGTTCAAACTCAGGAACCAGGGTGAATGATGTGGTGGGGTGAGGGCGATTTTTAACTCAGTGGGTTCAGAATGCCCTCCAAGGAGGTGCTGTGTAAGCTGAGGTTACATGGTGTGAGGAGGCAGCTACGCAGAGCTGCAGAGAGAACATTCCAGCAACAGGTGCTCCCCTGCTAAGGCAGAGGTCCCCATAAGGGAAATGGCCTTGCCTTTTTAAGGAGCAGGAAAGAGATTCATGTGGATAGTCAAGGCAGAGCTTGAGAGGATGGGGGGAGGGACATAGCCTTGACAAAGGCCAGGCCAGGAGGGGGGAGGCATTTTTCTATCACTGTGAGCACAGTGTGAAGCCAGGGAATGGACATAGCCTAAGTCACCTTTTTCAAGTAGCCCTCTGATTGCTGTGTCGAAAATGGACTGTCAGGGGACAGGGGTGGATGCAGGGAAGTGGAGCAGAGTCCCCTACAGGAGAGACTCTATCACCCCCTTGATCATCCATTCCAACTAGCAGGTGCTTTCTGGTATTTAGCTGGAGGCTCTCTTGAAGTTTAGCCATTTTCCTCTTAAGATGTTTGCAAAAAGCCCAAGAACTCCCCCCCACCCCTAATTAGGAGACCCTAAAAGTCTGACACCCTTCAGAACTCTTCCAGGAGGACATGGAGTTGACACCTCCAGCCTGTGTGACAGAGATGCTCTGATTTAACCTTAGCACAGGATTTTCATCTCTGACCACAGCAGTCCGCTGCCAGACCCACCTCAACTGCCCCAAGATGGTTCTCAGCCTGGATCTGTTCCTCACTCATGGTGTGATTCCAGACAAGCCCTGTCTCCACTCTGACCTCTGGAAAACCATGAGTTGGGCCAGTCAGTCTTTAAGACTCTAGAAGTCCTAACATCCTCTTTATCCAAGAGGATCTGGGTGGGAAGGAGAGGGTGTTGCCTGGAGCTTCCCACTCCACACCTGCCCCCACCTTCAGCCCATCCTCCTTCCCTGAACTTCCCTGACTCAGCTCCCACTTCAGGCAGGGGGGCCTAGGCGTCTCTTCAGGCCCCTTCTTCACCCCTGTCCTCAGGCCAGCCCCCTGGAGCATCCTTCCATGTAAAACAAGAAAGGCAGGCAGCTGGAGTGGTTAAAAGTAAAAACAAGGGCTCTGTAGCTGCATTACCTGGGTTCAAGTCTTGACCCTCCCACTTTGGATATATGTGACCTTAGAGGACTTATTTATCCTCTGATTCCATTTCCTTATTTGCAAAATCAAGAAAATAACAGTACCTATTTCACAGGTCTGTTCTGAGGATTAAATGAGTTCCTATGTGATTTGAACAGTACCTGGCCCCTAGAAAGCCCTCTTTCCATGTTAACTCCCAGCCCTGGGAGGTATGTGTACTGTTTTGCCTTTTCAGTAGAGGAGGAGCTTAGGAGACTTGACCGAGCTCACACGGGCTGGTGGGTGGCAGAGCTTGGCCTTGAACTCTCAATCCTGTGCTCCTTGCATGTGCTGAAGGGCTCTCCATTCTCTCCCTCCAGTTTTCCAAACGCTGAGGAGTTCCACCTTCTATCTCCACTGCGGAGAGGAGCTGAGCCACAGCATAGACAGGAGTGGGCACATGCGATTAGAACTGTTAAATATGGGGTCCATGACCCTGAGTGGGGCCTTAAAAAGAATCAAGAACCCTCCGTGCACGTGGACAGAAAGCCAGCCTGCTCTGGTGTGAGGCACATCACCTCTGGGGGTCCCTCAGGACTAAAAGGTTGCAAATTCAGTCCCACGGCTCAGGGTCCTTTGGTCGCCCACCCTAAAGGTCTGGTCCCGTCAAGCCATGGGGCCTCTTACCTTCACACCGCTGGTGAATAAACTGGAGGCTGCACCCTAGAACAGGGACACATCTGGTAGGAGCCAATTCCTATTTCAGGCAGGAGATGATGACACAATTCATTTGTTTGAGGGGCACAGAAGAAAAAAAAAAAAAAAGAAATAGAGAATTGCCCACTTCCCCAAGGAAAAACCATCAAATAAATAGATAAGAGAAAGCAAATGACAGGGCAAAAAAACTCTAGTCCAGAATGCTGGGTTTGTGTATGTGCGTGCGGTGGGCGGTGAAGGGGAGACTGTTCTTGTTCTCCTGCTAATCTTGGTCTTTATTTTTATCCATCACCCTCATTTTCCATTCCACATGTGTTGCAGGCCTGTCAGACAGCCACAGCCAGCAACCTTGTATTTATTTAAATTTATTTTCACATTTGTTCCTGTTAGTCCAGTTGTCCCAGCTGCAGCTTCTCAGCCCCTCCCCACACAGCTCTGCAAACCTGTGCTCCTGGCCACCAGCTTCTCCTGGGGCGCTCCCGGGCTTCTTTGGGACCAGGAGTTCTTAACCACCCAAGGCATCCATGACCCTGGATGGAGGAAAATATGCATCTCTGTTTTCAATAACTTCTAACTGAAGCCAAAGTATTCCCTTTAATTATGAATATAGAAACAAACCACTGTGGTATTAGCAGTACCTGTGACTCTGACCCCAAGAGAAATCTCAGTATTTTCCTATCACATTACAGGTGAAGCAGGCCTCTGGAAAAACCCTTTGCATTCATCACTACCCTGAAACTACAGCATATACATGTGTTAAACCCACTGCTGAATCTCATTTGTTTTAATGCATTTTAAAGTACTTACAGAACTCTAAGAACCTTTTAAAAATACTTTTAATAACTGTATTTCAAAATAATTAGTTAACTTTGTGGTTCCAAGTATTTTCTTTTATGGAATTAAAAAATTTCTCTGGGGTGGCGCCTGTGGCTCAAAAGAGTAGGGCGCCAGCCCCATATGCCGGAGGTAGTGGGTTCAAACCCAGCCCTGGCCAAAAACTGCAAAAAAAAAAAAAAAAATTTCTCTGAAAAAGGGGTTATGGATGGGCTTTGCCAGACTGTCAGATGGGTCCAGGGCACAAAATGATGAGAAACTGCTCCTCATCCATGATCCTGCCCCAGCTCCCTCCCTGGGCTTTTTTTTTTTTTTTTTTTTGGCTGGGCTGGGTTTTGAACCCACCGCATATGGGGCCGGTGCCCTACTCCCTTGAGTCACAGGAGCCTCCCCCTCCCTGGGCTTTTACTGCATGGCTGACATAGACTGTCCCCACCCACTTCCCCTGGGCTTTTACTACATGGCTGACATTCTATAGGTATTTAGAAAGGAATACTTGGGGTAGGGTGGTTGGGAGCAGGGAGGAGATAAGACACCCCCCCACCCATGTCATGTTCAGTTGAAGGTCCATTTTCTAGCTCCAGACCCTCCATGCTACTGTTCAGCTGGGATCCAGAGATCTATACCCCAGTACCTACTTTGTTGAGTAGCAATAAATATACATCCTTGCTGGCCCAAACAGTGATTACAGTTGCCTGTAGGTAGGGAGAGTTTAGGGCAACTGTAATCACTGTTCATGCCCAAGGCATGAACTTCCATTTTTCTATTTCTCAAGTAATTAGGCTTGGCATCTGTTGCTCAAGCTGCTAAGGTGCCAGCCACATACACCAGAGGTGGCAGGTTTGAATCCAGCCCAGGCCTGCCAAACAACAATGACAACTACAACCAAAAAATAGCTGGGCCTTGTGGCGGGCACCTGTAGTCCCAGCTACTTTGGAGGCTGAGGCAACAGAATCACTTAAGCCGAGGAGTTGGACGTTGCCGTGAGCTGTGATGCCATGGCACTCTACCCAGGGTGACAGCTTGAGGCTCTGTCTCAAAAAAAAAAAAAAGAAAAAAGTAATCAGAAGGCAAACTCTAAAAGCAGTGAAGAGAAATAGGGGAGAGAAGGAGGGCAGGCTGCCAGCGCCCCTTGGGGTGTATGTTGGTTTTGTATTCTCTGTGGATATATTAGATTATCCCACTATCCAGACTTTTCCTTCTCCTCCCTGAAGGAGACAACTGGGATCTGGCTGGAAAAAGGAAGCGGATGGAATGCCTCCAACATTCTGTACCGCTTATCCAGCTTGTGATTTTTTTTCAATGAAGTCAATTAGAGAGGAGATAAGGGGTGAGGGCCCTGTCTAGGGAGCAACCAAGGCAAGGCATGCAGAGAAGGGGAGGAGCGCATCACCTGACCCCATGCCCTAGGCCAGGGGAGAGGGGCCATCCTGCTGCCCTTATTTTGAAAGAATCTCCACTGATTCTGGCCCTGTAGGAGGGGTTAAGTGTCCACCCAAAGCAATGTACAAACAACCAGGGCCTAGGGTGCCTGGTGAGCATCTCTCTGCATCTCTGTCCCCCTACTCCTGCCCTACAGCAGGGAGGGGTCTGTTTGCGAGGCCTCAGTTGTCTCACAGTTTCTGTGGTTCCTCCCCTAAGATTTAGGCTCTCCAGGAAAATATCTGTTGACTTCAAAGCAAAGCCCTTCTGGAAGGGAAGCTGGGGGCAGGCAGGGGTGGAGGGGTGCAGGACAGCCCTGTCTGAGCCTTTTCCCATTAATTTCTCCCCAGTTGCCTTTGCTGAGGCTCTTATTATGATGATGATGATTATTAAGATTTTTCTGTCCACAGCTGCATCCCATGGTGCCATTCCTCCCAGCATGCTAAGCTCCAGCCTCCCTGAAGACCAGAGGGTGTCCTCTGCCATGATTCAGACACCTCCTAATTTAGTGCCAGCGTAAATCTAATTAGCATGCTATTTACACAGAGCCATGGCCCTGGCAGGGGGTGTGAAGCAGGGCCTATTTGGCAGCTGCAGTGCCAGCCGCTTTCCTCACCCCCTCCCACCCTAATCCCATGGCTCTCAGCCCTGAGTCCCCTCTGGTGGCTGGAGTTCATTTTTTATGTTGGATTTGGGGAATTTTCTCCTTTCACCCACTTCCCTGGCAGTCTCCTTCCCACACCCCAAGCTTGTAAACAGGCTTGGCACCATGGGAAATAGTGGAATCATTTTAGCCCTGGAGTCATGCTCCCTAAAAGCAACAGCTGGTTTTCCTGAAGAACCCCCTTGGGAATCAGGAGCAGAGCTTGCAAATTAGCCCTCTGTCCTTGTTCCTCCCTCACCTCTTGGCTGGCTAGTGCCCTCCCAGGGTGTCTTCCTCCCACCCCCATTGACTACCACCCTCTGTGATACTCCTGACAGTAATAAGCGGTGTGTCTTATTTCCCCTGCCCTGAAGGGTAGGCTAGGCACAGCTCAACTGGGAGTTGTGCCTATATGTGTTACCCCATCATCACAATTATGAGTCATGATATATGACTCATCGAGTAGCAGGAGCCACAGAGTCCTGCTGGGCAGCTGTGATGAGGGTGGGCTACCGAGGAGGTGGCAATAGGGCAGGGCGTTTCATGGCAAGGCAAAATGTCATGGCTGTGCTGCTCCTTTTTTTTTTTTTTTTTTTTTTTGAGACAGAGCCTCAAGCTGTCACCCTGGATAGAGTGCTGTGGCATCACAGCTCACAGCAACCTCCAATTCCCGGGCTCAAGCGAGTCTCCTGCCTCTGCCTCCCAAGTAGCTGGGACTACAGGCGCCCGCCACAACGCCCGGCCATTTTTTGGTTGCAGCCGTCATTGTTGTTTGGCGGGCCCGGGCTAGATTTGAACCCGCCAGCCTCAGGTGTACGTGGCTGGTGCCTTAGTCCGTTGAGCCACAGGCGCCGAGCCACTATGCACTGTTTTCTTTTTCTTTTTTTTTTTTTTTTTTGAGACACAGCCTCAAGCTGTCACCCTGGATATAGTGCTGTGGCAACAAAGTTCACAGCAACCACAAAATCCTGGGCACAAGCGAGAATCTTGCCACTGCCACCCAAGTAGCGGA
>CAUYON010115695.1:0-42138 GCA_963573935.1 Arctocebus calabarensis | reverse complement strand
GTAAATTGAGCTGCAATAAACAGTCTAGTGCAAGTGTCCTTATGATACAAGGATTTTTTTCCTTCTGGGTAGATGCCCAGTAATGGGATTGCAGGATCAAATGGGAGGTCTAGCTTGAGTTCTTTGAGAGTTCTCCAAACTTCCTTCCAAAAAGGTTATATTAGATTGTAGTCCCACCAGCAGTTATTACTTAGTTTTAAGTTTGGTGATTCCTCAATCTAATATATTGATATGTTCATAGAAGGACTTTTTTTTTAAATTTAATTTTTTTTTTTTTTTGTTACTATTTCGCCCTTGATAGAGTGCCATGGTGTCACAGGTCACAGCAACCTCAAACTTTGGGCTTAAGTGATTCTCTTGCCTCAGCCTCCCAGGTAGCTGGGACTACAAGCACCGCCCAGCTATTTTGTTGTTGTTGTTGCTGTTATTGTTGTTTTAGCTGGCCCAGGCTGGATTCGAACTCAGCAGCCTCGGTGTATGTAATCACTGTGCTGGGGACACCAAGCTAGAATTTTTAAATTTTGATAATTATTTAAAAATCTGTCATCATTTGGCTCTCTTTTTTATGGTACATGTATCTCTGTTGAAATTCTCTATTTATGCATGGTGCCCAAGTTTCCACTAGATCCTTTAACATATTAATCATTGTTATTTTAAAATCCTGCTTGATGGTTTGAATGTCTTTGTTATTTCTAGAACTGGTTTTGTTGGCTGTGTTATCTCCTGCCAGTGGCTGGTTTTTCTGGCTTTTTGGGTGTATCTTTTACTATTATTGAAAGCTGGACATTGTGTTTAGATACCCAGCAGAGATTAAGGCACATAGTATTTATGCCGTGGGCATGCCTCTTTTCTGTCACGCTGTTAGTGTAGTAGGTTGAATTAATGTATTAGTGCTCAGTAGGTTTTCTTGTCCCAATGCACCACAGGCTTCAGATTTCTGTAGTGACGTCTGTCTGCCTGTGTCTGTTGTGGGCCCGGCCTCCCCAAGTGCTGGACCGTGGATGTCTGTCCACACTGCTCCTTTTAGCACACGGTGTGCTTCTCACTTGGGAGCTCTGGGCTCACCCCAGGCCGGTGGTGGACGTGGTGCTTGATTTTACGGCGTAGCTTCAGTCTTATGCAGGACTCATGCTCCTGAGCCTTGAGGTGGGTTTTTGCCAATGTATCTTCCCTTCCCTGCGTGGCACCTTATGGAGCTTGTGAATCTCTGACTGTAGGTAATTACACATAGTTCAGACGTTTATAAGGGGTTATTGAGCTTAATTTGTGATGTGTGCTATATATATATATCCTCCACCTTCTCCCCTTTTTTCTTTCAATTCATAACCACTTTGGGACCCTATTTAGGCTAGTGTGCTTTAAGTTTCATCCTTTACTTACCTACAGGCTTTCCTTTTTTCCCCTCTTTTAAAAATCTATTGTAGGAAGATGATTTTAAGATTTTTAAAAAAAAACTTACTTTGAGAAAATCTTGTTATTCTTCCGTAAGTTTTAAAATAATTCAGAGTTTCCATATATCCTTCACCCAACTTCTTCTTATGTTAACATCTTACATGTCCATAAAACATTTATCAATGAGTGGAAGTTGACGTTGGTATGACACTATAAACTAATGCACAAAACTTGCTGGATTTCACTGACTTTTTTCTCTAATGTCCTTCCTATTCCAGGTTTTAACCCAGGATCACATTGTGTTTGGAGTTAAATTGGTTTTTAACTATAATTCTATAAAAGGAAGATACAGACTCATTTGGTGTATGAAAAGTTTAGGACTTTTGCATCTTGGGTTTTCTCCCCATGATTAAAAAATTGAGGGTAAATTGTTATGATATAATTTTATGCTCATGCTAATTAACTGGTTGCCACACCTCCATTCTTGTATGTTTTTATAGTTCATTCTATATTTGCAGAATCATCTTTCTGAAGTGTAGTCTAAACATTTCCTTTTTTTCACCCTAAAACATTTACTGATTTTTCTCATTGTTTATAAAGTTAAGGTGATTTACATTCAGAGTTCTCCATAGCTTGGTTATAAGCTGACTATTTTCTTACTTGTTGTCTTTATGTATTCTGCTGGAGTATTTTCTTTCTTCCTTCCCTCCCTCCCTCTCTTTCTTTCGTGCTGTTGCTTGCCTTAATCTTTATAGTCCTAATTAATGCCTTTCTCCTAATTTGTTTGTGCCTAATTAATGATTGTACTAATTGCCGTTCCTTTTATGCAGATACTAATCTGCATTATGCCCGCTAGACAATCTGATTATTAGACAGTTCATTCAAGGTTTGAAAAAGAGGAATAGGAAAAAAAAACCCTTAACATTTACTTTATTATAATGGACATATGTACAGACATTATCTTTTGAAGTATTTTGTTTTCTTTATTAAATAGCCTTTTTTCTAGTTGGGCTTCCAACCACCTGTCACTTTGTGCAAAGTACTTTCCATGTGTTTTTAAATTTTATTCACACAGTAAACGTATTAAGTACTTCAGAGAAATTAAGAAACTTTGCTCATGGACATGTTGGATTTTGATTTTGATTCTCACATTTTCATGTACTACTTCTTTTTTTTTTTTTCTTGAGACTAAGCCTCAAGCTTTTACCCTGGCTAGAGTGCTGTGTGTCACAGCTCACAGGAACCTCCAACTCTTGGGCTCAAGCAATTCTCTTGCCTCAGCCTCTCAAGTAGGTGGGACTACAGGTGCCCACCACAGCTCTGGGCTATTTCTTGGTTGTAGTTGTCATCGTCATTGGCAGGCCCAGGCTGGATTCAAACCCACCGGCTCTGGTGTATGTGGCTATAGGCACCAAGCCTTCATATACTTCTATCTTTTATTTTGAAGAGAGTTCTTATTACACCTTAAGTGAGATATAATTAAATCTACATCCAGAATGGCATTCAGATTATATTAATTTAAGAAAGAGAAATTTTCTTTTGAAAAATTATTTATTTTTATGTTAAAGGCTGTGTGGTGACAAAAAAAGAGATGCGAATGCCTCTTTAATGCTATTGCTTTCTTTTGATGCCTCCTTCCTTTCAAAATTTCACATATGTGGGGCGGCACCTGTGGCTCAGTGCGTAAGGCACCAGCCCCATATACTGAGGGTGGCGGGTGCAAATCCAGCCCCGGCCAAAACTGCAAAAAAAAAAAAACTTTGAGAAGTGGTAAGAAGTATCCTCATTTTTTTGATGAGGAGACAGATTTAGGAGGTGACGTTGTTAGTCCCATGGTAGTTAAATTGGGCACGGTGAGATTTGAACACGTGTCCAGTTGATGCTGCTACCACACACTTGCCTTTCTACTACTTTGTTGTTACTAATATCGGATTCCTTCCATTTCAGGTTTCTTTCTTTTTTTGGAGACAGTTTGACTTTGTCACCTTTGGTAGAGTTCTGTGGCGTTGTATTTCACAGCAACCTCCAACTCTTGGGCTTAAGCAATTCTCTTGCCTCAGCCTCCCGAGGAGCTGGGACTACAGGTGCCCACCATGATGCCTGGCTATTTTTCTCTAAAAATAGGGGTCTCGCTCTGGCTCAGGCTGGTTGTGAACCTACCTGTGAGCTTAAGCAGTCCACCTGCCTCTGCCTGCCAGAGTGTTAGATTACAGGCGTGAGCCAACGTGCCTGGCCCCATTTCGGGGTTATTTCTGAAATATGAATCCTTTTTGCTGATTCCCTTTTATATTTCTTGGCCAATTATTACCTAAGTGTAGTTGGAATTAAAAAAAAAAAATGGATAGGAATGGGCATTTCATTGGCCCTAGAAAGATTTAATACTTGAAAGTATTAGAAGCAGGTCAAAGGTAACACTCCCTGGGTTGGAAGGAATGTTTAGTATGTAAAGAAGTAAAGTGTCGGGTGGTGTCTGTGGCTCAGTGAGTAGGGTGCTAGCCCCATATACTGAGGGTGGTGGGTTTGAACCCGGCCCCGGCCAAAATGCAACAAAAATAGCTGGATGTTGTGGCGGGTGCCTGTAGTCCCAGCTACTCGGGAGACTGAGGCAAGAGAATCACCTAAGCCCAGGAGCTGGAGGTTACTGTGAGCTGTGACTCCATGACACTCTACTGAGGGTAACAATGTAAGACTCTGTCTCTAAAAAAAAAGAAGAAGAAGAAAAGTGCCCATGTTTGTGCCCAGTGTGAAATGTTTGCTTGGTGTAGTGTGAAATAAGAAAATTGTTTGCAGATTATCTAATTTACCTTGGAAAATGTAGGCACATTTTGCCAGGTGAATCATGATTTACTTAAATCTTAAAACCTAAATCTAAGTGGTAAATAGTAAATAAATGACTGGGGTTATTATACTACCTGTAACGAAAAGTTTTATTTCTAAAATAAAAGCTGAGGGTATTTTATCACCTCACAAATTTTTTGACCTTTGATACCATTTGGGTGTCCGGTAAGTCAGTTCAGTTATGACTCTGTCTGGGGTCAGCACAGACCCCACAGGGTAAGGCTCAGTACCATAAGAGTGCCCCTATTTCAGATGCTAGCCACACATAGGGCGTCCAGCCTACCCGGCCTACTCATTTTTCTGCCTGGCTGATAGCAAATTCAGGGCTTTTCATCCTCAACCCTCACTGCTAACTTACTAGAACAACTCACAGAACTTAGGAAAATGTTTTATTTACTACTACCAGTTTATTATGAACCAGGAACAGCCGGATGGAAGAGGTAACAGGGCCAGGTTTTGGTGGAAGGGGTAGCAGACTTCCCTGCTTCCTCTAGGCCAGCGGTTGTCAACCTGTGGGTTGCGACCCCTTTGCTTATCAGATATTTACATTACGATTCATAACAGTAGCAAAATTATAGTTATGAAGTAGCAACGGAAATAATTTTGTGTTTGGAGGTCGCCATAACAACATGAGGAACCGTATTCAAGGGTCACAGCATTAGGAAGGTTGAGAACCACTGCAGTTAAGGAGACGATTGTTTTCTGACATCAAGTTGGGAGATGATTTGTGACACAGCAACAATGAGCTGGAACTAGCAGCTTTGTCAGTGTTGCTCCCCACATGAGTACCCCCACTGCCAACAACAGTGCCTGACCCGGAGCAGGTGGTGATCAGTCCCGGCTAAATGAGTAAATGAATGGAAAAGGGAAAAGATGAACAGAGGACAGGCTCACCAGCACTCACCCCTCCGCCTTCCTCCAGCCACCATGCTGCCACTCCTCACCACCCCTCGGGTCCTGACTCATAGATCACTTTCTCAGGGAAGCTGCCCTTGAACTCCCATCTAGTTCAGCCTCCTGTCTAATTGCCCTGTATTTCTCCTTTGAGACATTTCTCAGGACTATCACTACATAATCAAATGACCACGCTGAAGTTCGGGGCTGGCTGGTATCTCCTGGGATTGACCTAAGCCACAGGACAGTGGAGATGGTTCACAGGGTCTCGCCAGTGCTGGACAAAGCCTGGCATAGAGCTGGCTGACCACACGTCAGAACATTTCTCAAAACTGGTAAAATTCAGCCAATCTCATTATTAGAAAGTGCTAATTCTTAGAGTTCTCTTTAACATGGAGCTGGAATTGGCTGTGAGCCTTTCCTCTGCCAAACTTTCCAAACACAGACCCCAGGGGACCCGAAAGGTTAAGTGTTTTCTCCAGGTTTACACTGGGGAGAGCGAGAATCTCAGGTCGCTCTTCTGACTTGCTGGTCCAGTGCTATTTCCATTACATCACACTGACTCCAGGGTGTTCCCACGATGCTAAATGCTCCGAAACCATCATAATCCTCCATCCAAACAATAAAACAAAGCTATGTACTTTGTATAGTGGAACATATGAAACAGGTCACTTTTCTGAACATTTAACAGAGTGTCTCATGGTGATATTTTAGGGACCTCCCTGCAAAATACCTTAGATGTTTGCTAAGGGATGAGCCCCTGAGCAAACGTCTAATTCAAATTTGAATCTGGTTCCTATTTCCTGGACAGTCCCTGAGCCAATTCTCTGTGGAGGGTGGGAGTTCCTCCTCCTTCCCTTTCTTTTTTGTGATGTGCCATTCCCAGGACCTTTGGAAATCAAGGACACAAACTAAGATCAAAAACACTCCAGGTCATCTGCAATAGTGCAGAAGGACAGAAACCCTGGACAACTGACTTTAGAAGACAACGAAATGACCAGAGAAAATGCTCCTAACCTAATGTTAAAGCAAAAAAGAATACAGAAGCAGATACTACAGGACTCTTAAGTTATTTTCATTTTATATATATATATACACACACACACATTTGGAAAATTCGGATGGAAAGAAATACACATTTAAAAATGAGATGGTGGGCTCGGCGCCTATGGCTCAACGGGCTAAGGCGCCAGCCATGTACACCTAAGCTGGCGGGTTCAAATCTAGCCAGGCCCGCCAAACAACTGACGGCTGCAACCAAAAAATGGCCAAGCGTTGTGGCGGGCGCCTGCAGCCCCATACTTGGGAGGCAGAGGCAAGAGACTTGCTTGAGCCCAGGAATTGGAGGTTGCTGTGAGCTGTGATACCATAGCACTCTATCCAGGGTGACAGCTTGAAGCTCTGTCTCAAAAAAAAAAAAAATGAAATGGCATTTCTCACCCCACAGATTGGGAAAAAAAGGAAAAAAAATCATGAATCTCTCCTGAACGTTAGTCTTAAGGAAGATAAATTCTTTCATAGATTATTGGTGAGAAGGTTAACTGGAATGGTGTTTGTGAAGGGGAACTGGTGGTTTCCACCAAACAATAAATTTTACCCACTCCCAAATTTATATTCTAGGTATCCATCCTATAAAAATGCTAAGGCATCCATACAAAGTAGCATTAGGAGTTGTTATAAAAAAAATCTGAAAACAACCGAAATGTTCATCCATAGGGAAATAAGGTTGGAAAATTACTTTATCCACACAATGGAACACGCTTCAGCCTTAAAAAAGAAAGAAGTGGGCTTAGGTGTGGAAGGAGAAATCTTCCAGAAATACAGCCAAGTTAAAAACAAAAGACAGGAAGCAAAAGTTGCAGCATAACAGATACAGTGTAATCTCACTTTGGTAAAAACATATGTTTGCACTTTTGTAACTCTTTTACTGGAACAGCCATCATTACTTGTTGGAGAACCAGGTCTGATAATTGCTTGCAAACTCGCCCTAGAAAAAATACCTTGAAGGGTGGACTAGATACCAGCATCAGTGCCTGGCTTCCTAAGGGGGGTACTTCGGAGGTGACTACTGGTATTTAGCAAGAGTATGTGGAACTTTTCTAGGATGAGTTACCATAATTCATTGTTCAACCTCATATGTAAACTTACAGAAAAAGATAAGCATACAGCCCCAAATTAACAGCTGTCACTTCCATTGTTAAGTGAGAAAAATTTTCGGTACCTACTTATATCTTAAATGCTCTGTTTTTTATAACATGTGCTACACAACAAAAGAAGATTAATAATGACAGAGGAAAATGCTGTATTGTTATGTCAAAAAGGCAAGTTACAACACATCGAGCATAGTTTGATCTCAATTATGTTACAAAGGGGATAGGTTAGAAAACTGAGTTGAGTGGTTTGAGGAAGGATGAGAGTGAGACTTTTTTATTGTATATTCTTAAGAATTTTAATCCTAAAATGTTATTTAAAAAAATAAATTTGTCATTAAAAAAAAACAAAACAAACAAAAAAGAAAACAACATTGAAAAGAGAAAAGAGGCCTTAAATGTTATGTGTGGTAATGATTACAGTTACAAGTCATCTTAATTTTCTTTAAAACAGACATATTGCAAGATGGAAGACTGGCTCACCATTCTTTAAACAGGTGAGGAAATCCTGGAAGCCTGTTTTTCTCACTTATCTGTTTTGCATTTTCCAAATTTTCTTAAACAAACATGTATTACTTTTGAAATCAGAAAGAAAAAGAATGCTATAAACTTTTAAAATTATTTTTAAACAATGCAGCTATGCAAGATCTCAAGGTGGGCACATGATAAATTAGAAAGAGACCAGTGGTTCTGAAACAGTATCCTCTTTGAAAAGTCAATGCAATTTCCTGATATGGAATTCAGATAATAGTGAGGCTGCTCAGGTGTCCCCCGGGGCTTCATGCCCCACTTAGCAGTAGCCCCACCCACCTGCAGAACCCAGGGTTCTAGGGACACCATCAGAAGATTCTACCTAACAAAATCAAATATTTTGACCTGGTTGTTTGTACTCTCACATTAACCTGAAATAAATTTACTTTTCTTACTTTTTTTTTTTTTAAACAGTCTCACTTTGTTGAATAGTAGCTATCGCTGAATGCTAGGACCGTCCATTTCTTTCTCGTCTGCTTGCATGTTTATGTCTTCTACAAGAAAATCTCTTATTTTTTATAAGCATTTTAAAAAATTATGTTAATGTCTACACCCAGAAAAAAAGAAAAAGAAAGAAAAAGCACTGTACAGACGAAGGGTACAGGAGCCTGGGGGAGGTGGTGGGAGGCTCTTTGTGCTGGAATAGTGAGAGAAGGCTTCAGGGAGGAGGCAGAAAAGCAATGAATGAAAAGGGCAGGGAGGGCATCGCAAGCATGCCTGATGTGAGCAGGCATTCCCAGGAGGACAGGAGAGTACAGAGTACAGCCTTCACAGGGCTGCAAAGCCCACCCTCTGAGTGGTGGTTGACTAGACCTTATGTGGGGACTCCAGCGAACAGGGTGGAGGATGGTTGGGACTAGGCCAGGTTGCTGTAGGAGTAGGGAGCTGCTGAGAGTTTCTGAGCACATGCCTGACAGGATGAAGGTGACATTATAGAAATGTCACTCTCAAGTTGCTGACAGATACACTGTTGCATATTCATGCTGCCTCCCAGTTACAGCAAGGCACTGGCAGCAAGACACCCTCCAACCTTCTGGGCCTGACACTTTGGAGCTTGCAGCTCATCATTATACAACTGGTAGGTCTTGCCAAGATTGTGCTGTGCTCACACAGACCATGAGGCCAGGCAGGCTCCAGCCCTCCTACAGCACTATCCTACAAGTAACCCACATTCCAGGGCAGTGGTTCGGGTCCCCAAGCCATGGCTCATGGTACCTCCCTGAGACCGAGATCTAGGTCTTTTACTCCACCACTGAGCAGCTTGGACAAGTTAATCTCTCTGAGCTTCATTTTCCTTACCTGTAAAGGGGGACTCATTCATTCATTCAATAGATATTTACTAAGCATCTACTCTCTGCCAAGTACAGGTATAGGAGCTGGGGACTGGGGTGATTAAATCAAAATTCCTGCCCTCATAGAGCTTATATTCTAATGGAGTGTAACATTACCTCCTCCCTCCCAGGGGAGGAGACTGGGTGAGATCTGTCCTGGAAGGCACTTAAGACAGTAATGATCCGTACAGCACATGGACTAAGAAGGCACTCAGGAAGAGCTTCAGAGGGGCTCTGTCTATAGATTCAGGTTAACCCCCCCCCCCCCCCCGGAAGCAACGTGCAACAGCCCTTGGCCTAGACTGGCACGAAGGTTCTGCTCTCTGCAACCCATGCGCCAGCACTGTCCAGTCTCCCTTAATAAACAGGCCTGGGAGGAATAACAAAAGCACTCCCTGGCTCAGCCCTTGTTTGCTTAGGGAAAGGAAGCACATGAGCTGGCGAGAGTCAAGACCATCTCAGGGAGTGGTGAAGTTGCCTTCTCAGGCCAGGGTCTGCCATCACGTCCAGATGTGAACACATGATGGACTTTACACCAGCCTCGGGTGGGCTCATGGAGATGACCTGGCCCCTTGATCAGGCCAGTCCGTGCCAAGGTGAGCCCTTACTTGGTGGGTTTCAGGGTTAAGTGTTTGTTTCGGTGCCCATGGGTAGGGGTGGGTAATAGGCACAACCAGGACATAGTCTGAGTGAGTGGCCAGAAGGATTGGTATGAGTTGGAGGGAGAAAAAAAGACTGTAAGCCAACTTTAGAACCTCGTCCTCAGGGTTCCAAGAAAGTGTTTCATCAAAAATCTCACTGGCAAGTATCTTAATATGTAATGACAGTTTCAGCTTTTCTCACCAACTACATGCTGGTGTTCTGGTGCCAGCCTCTATTTTTATAGCCTGAGTAATGCCCGGGCAAGGGACCAGACAAGAATGAGAGACAATGGGACAGGGCATGAGAGGTGAAGGCTCAAGTGAGGGGGCCCACATCCTACTCAGCCTCCAACTGCAGCGCAGACCCTCAGGACCCTCAGAGCAGTGTCCCAACAGCAGGCCAGCCCTCCTGGGATTCTGGCCCAAACTCCTCTCAGACCCACCCCGTCTCACAGCCCACTGGGGCTTAGTTCTTTTCTGTCTGTTTACTGCTATAACCCCAGCAGTATTGGATGAGTGAATGGCCACACCAGGCAGAATGGCCTCTGGCATGATGGACTATTTGCTCTTCCCCTAGAACTCCATGTGCCCCTTTTCATAACTCCATGTCTGTGCCCACTTCATTCTCTTGGGCCAGATGCATTCTTGACCTGGTTAGTTCTTGCTCATCCTTAAAATACCACCTTCCCTGGAAGCCTTCCCTGTTCCCAAGGTTGGGTGATTCCTTCCAATAGTGGGCAACCACAGCCCCCAGGACTACCCTTCCCATTGTACTCATCAACACTACAGTCTCATGTCAGCTTCCCTGCCCACTTCCCCAGGGCTGGGTGGACACAGAGGAGAGCAAGCAGCAGGTGCTCAAGACGTGTGTGGGAACAAGGCGGCAGGCAGGCAGGGCAGCAAGAAGAATGCAGTGGATGGAGAAGCTGTTACCAAAGGCTACAGAGAACTGAACAAGAACACATCACTAAAACCCCACAGATAATGAATCTCATATCAATGGTCACCAAGAAAAATTAGCAGGAAGTGGTGGAAAGCACTTCTCAATGAATCAGAGTGGGAATCAGAGGTCACCCCTTACTGTGTCCTCCCTCGCCTCCAGATGTGGGCTGGGGGGAGCCTGGAGGGGAGGAGAAACCTTGGTAGGGTGGGTAGGTAGGTGCACTTGAAAAACTCATGGCCAAGGAGCTATCACAGGATCCCCCTGGCTGTGAGGGGCTGAAGGCCATTTCCTGTGGGGTCATCTCCAACTGCGGAGGTGAGTCAACTTGGACCTATTCTCACAAATCTGTTGAGAATATGCCCTGGGTCAAGAAAGAGGAATAATGAGGACTTTCCATTATTTTACTGGGCCATCTGGCTCCAGTTTCCAAAGGTGGGAACAGGAACAGGGATGTACATCAGATGATCTTTCGGGAATGAAGCCTACTTTTAGCTGGAGCCTTCTTACTACATTTCCTTCTAAAGAAGACACCGGTTGCCCCTCAATACTCATTCCTTCTTGCTTGCTAAGAGAATCCTGTTTTTGGCAGGGACAGTGTAGCAAAGGCTGCCAGCTAGTCATGAAACCCATCCCTTCCTCCTCCCAGGCACAGAGCTGGACCACATTTCCCAGCCTCCCCTGCAGAAGCTGTGACCAAGTGACTGAGCCCAGGCCAGAATGTCTGAGGTGGTAACTCACCACAAAATCCTCCCACGCTCCATCCTCCCAGTTCCTTCCTGCTCAGCTGATTGATACAAACGAGCACAGTGGCCTTAAGATCCTTCATCCCTGAATCACCTCTTGGAGTGGAGGAGAAGCCCCCACAGATCAGGAACAGCCATTTTGAACTCTGTGTAGGCAAAAAGTTAACGTCCCCATATTTGAGCCATTAAACACATTTGGCTGTTTCCTTCAGCAGTGAGCCTTCTTCAGTGTGCTGAGTACTGCTAAGTACTCTCATGTCCCTTTTGACTGGGGGTGGCCTTGTGATGCAGTTCTGGCCATGAAATGTCAGGGAAGTCTGTCTGCGGGGTATTCAGAAGACAATATCTGTATTCCTCACTGAAGCGTCAGTCTACACAAACTTCAGATGCTGAGGCCTGTGCCAACAATCACCAACCTTCTGATACCTTGTTTCATGAGAAGAATAAACTCCTACCTGCTTAAGCCACTGAAACAGGGGCTGTTACTTGCAGCCAAACGCTATCATAACTGGTGTGCTTTGCAACTCCTCACATTCATTCACCGATCTTTTATTAACGCCTTTGTCCTGTCTGTCCTCGTGCTGGAGCTTGGCTGGGTGTGTGTGGTCCCTGCCTTCCAGGGGCTCTCTATCATGCTGGGGAGAAAGAGTACAATCAGAACACAGTCCCAGAGGACGCTGTGATGACACGTGAGTGTGAGCACTGGGCAGAGGCTAGCCCAAAGGTGAGGAGTTCCCAACTCCCATTCCAGCAATCCCCACACACAGTAAACACTTCTCAAGCTAAAAAGCAAGTAAAAAGAATGCAGGATCCTCAGCTAAGCCAACTGCAATTACTTACTGTAAGTAGAGTCATTACACACCATCAATTAATGCAGCTGCTTCACCATAATCAGCAGTCATTAGAGCAAGATGCACAAGAGGAGAAAATAAAAGTTGTAAGCTGCTAACTTAGACACGCTGGAAATTCCGTGAACCAAGGAGGAGACAGCCTTGCTGAGATCTTCCTGCCTGCTGACGTTAGCCATCTCCAAAAATATACAGTATTTTCTTTCTAAAAGAAGACGTGGCAATTTTTTACCTTGAAGACAGAGCCAACACAATCAGCCATCCATGCCATGATCTTCTACCGTAAATGCCCAAGCTTTGATTTTTCAGGTCTGTGTTTCCAGGAGGAACTGTGAGGGAGACAAACAAATGAGCGACGAAGAGGACCCAACCTGGTCTGGGAAATGAAGACCAGAGAAATTAGAGCATCTAGAAGCCCATCTGTAAAGGAGAGAATTCTCCCTACATACCAATGATTGGCACTGTTGCCATTTCTTTATTTTACACATGAAGGGTAAGTTAAAAAAAAAAAAAAAGATAATTCCTCGTTCACTTTGAATTCCAGGATGGTTGAACCTTGAACAACATGGGTGGGAACCGATTGGGGCCACCCGCACACGATTTCCTTCTGCCTCTGCCACCCTCACCCCAGACAGCAAGACTGACCCCTCCTTTTCCTTCTCCTCAACCTACTCAACGTGGGGGTGAAGACTTTTGTAATGTTCTACTCACACTTACTGAATAATAAATATATTTTCTCTTATGATTGTCCTAATATTTTCGAGAAGGTTACTTTAGTGTAAGAAGATATCATACAATACATAAAACACACAAAATATGTGTTTATCAGCTATTTAGGGCATGGGCAAGGCCACCATGGTCCATGGTAGGTTATTAACAGTTATGCTTTGGGGAATTTAAAAAGTTACATGTGGATTTTCTACTGTGCAAGGTGGTTGGTCTCACTACCCTCTAACTACCAAGTTGTTCAAGGGTCAACTATAGTTTTAAAAAATGAATAAAAATACACTGGCCGCCTATTAAGATAATGTGTTATCAGTTTTCCAGTCTGACTGCTGACGTGTTGGTATGAAGTATCCCAGTGTATGTAGAATACAAGGTGTACTTATCATGCTCAAACCAGGCAGGAAAGAGCTCGAGTTCCTGCAGCAGCAATCAGAGAACAGTTCCCTCGTCCACAGTTGCTGGAGCCTCTGCCAGCTCCATGTCGGCAGGAGCGCTAAGGGCAAGCTGCCATGCTGGAGCCTCTCTGTAGGGCGCACAGAGCAAGGGAGGTTCTGAGGGGGACAGATCTCCCTGTCTAGCTCCAGCAAGTAAACCCAAGCCTCTCAACTTATTATGTTCAGGTCAAAAGGGTTCCAGCTCTGAAAGAGGCAGGAAACGTGATATTCTGGTTTCCTGCCTCTGGGTGGTCCCCACCCACCCCCTGAAGCAGCTATGACATTTCTCACTCAGAGCACTAGGTCTCAGATGGTATCAAGGGCTTCTGGGGCTGCTGAAGAGCCAGTCCAAAACAGCAGCTGGGCAGTATTCTGCCATCTAGGAGCAACAATAGTGCCAGCAAACCAGCTGAGTAAATATCGAGTCTATGGTCCCTTGTCACGCTTCCCACTAACAACCTACGGCCAAGATGATAATTAAAACATCAACAGCCATCGTGCATCAGACATAGACCTGTCAAAATGAGTGCCTGTCTTAAATAGCTGGCAAGATCATGTGACATCAGTGCCTACTGACCCCTACTCCAACCATGGTCAATCCCTTACAGGACACACCCTAGCCTCTTGTGGCCATAATGGGTAGGCAAGAGGCTGGAAATACCTCTGCACTGACATTCATGCCCTTCACTGTGAACTTCAGTATAATGTGCTCTGTTCCATAGGACAGAAACTACAGGTGTCTCATCCATTATTCTACATCTATCATCTCAGTGCAATCAGTTGGCACCTAAACATATTTGAAGGGTCAGGAGAAAACTTCTAAATACGGATCAAAAATGTTTTCACATAGTAAATGAGAAAAACTCATGAATGTTATGTCAATCAGGTTGATAAAAATATCTCAGATTGTATGCGAAGCCTGCACATTGTATCCCATGATTGAACTAATGTACACAGCTATGATTCAATAAAAAATAAAAAAATTAAAAAAAAATAAAACTTATTTTTAAGGACTAAATTGGAATACCAGTTAACATTTTTTCTTTCTTTTTTTTTTTTTTGAGACAGTGTCTCACTATGTTGCCCTTGGTAGAGTGCTGTGGCGGCACACCTCACAGCAACCTCAAACTCTTGGGCTTAAGAGATTCTCTTGCCTTAGTCTCCCAAGTAGCTGCTGGGACTACAGGCGCCTGCCACAACACCCAGCTATTTTTTGTTGCAGTTGTCATTGTTTGGTCCAGGCCAGGTTTGAACCCGCCAGCCTCGGTGTATGTGGCCAGTGCCCTAGCTGCTGAGCTATAGGCACAGAGCTCCAGTTAATGTTTTTTAAAGCATGTACTATGTGCAAGGCATTGTTTCAAGTCATTGTCACATACAATCTCATTTCAACTCTGCAACAGTATCATGAAATAGGCATTATCATCATCTCTATTTTATAAATAAAGAAACTGAGTGAAGCCCAAGAAATTAAGTAACTTGCCCAAGAGTACAAGGTTGGTAATAGTACATCCAGAATTCAAAGCCAGTCTGGCCTCAGAATCTACACTTTTTTTTTTTTTTTTGTAGAGACACAGTCTCATTTTATCGCCCTCTGTAGAGTACTGTGGCATCTCACAGCTCACAGCAACCTCCAACTCCTGGGCTTAGGCGATTCTCTTGCCTCAGCCTCCCAAGTAGCTGGGACTACAGGCGCCTGCCACAATGCCCGGCTATTATTTTGTTTTGTAGCTCAGCTGAGGCCAGGTTTGAACCCGCTACCTTCGGTTTACAGGGCCAGCGCCCTACTCACTGAGCCATAGGCACTGCACTGTGCTGAATACACATGCAAACTCAGGTACTCTAAAATCAGAAAGTAATAGAGAACCTTTGATACCCACAGACCTTGAGAAATCCTTCCAAGAGGTTTTTGGTGGTACTTCATATACACAGTTTTTGCTTACTTGACTACAGAACCTTTTAGAGAAAACTAATACTTAGTTTTACCACCAAACAGTTGACTACCTGCAATTTTCAAATATCTATGTAACTACATTTGATTATTAAGCAACTACCGCTTGATCCACATTTGTGTAGTACAGAGGATGCCAAAAAAAAAAAAAAAAGTATAAACATTTTAAGGTGAAATCTGTATTACAATTGTAATAATATATACTGATAACAAAAGATGAATATAATGTAATATTCAAGTCACGTTTGACTTCTGCAATTAAAAGAGGTGCTCACCGTGATTTTGTATTCATCTTTTGTTACCGGTATATATTATTACAATTTTAATAGTTTTTTCCTTTCTTAAAATGTATGTTCATTTTTTTTTTTTTGGCCCCCTCTGTACTTCTCTGTTCAAGAGATCTGAATTCTAAAGGAAGTCTTTTAATCACCTTGAGGGGCTTTCTCCTGATTTCTATGAAAATCCCAGACTTGCTGGAAGGACTGAATAAAATCATGGACACAGCTGTCTATGTATACAGCAAGATACTATATAAACATAACATGTGATTGTAATCATTAATATACTGCATAAAACAACTTGGATCAAAATTTCTATGCTTATTAATCTATACTTGTCAAAATTTTTATGCTTATCTATACTTTCAAAAAAGTTCATACTTATATGCATGTTTTAGTAACTATATTTAAAGCATAATAGTATATTTCTGTAAGTGTATGTCCCATCACTATTTCTGAGCTTCTAAACATTTCTAATTTTAATAACTTTTTCGACTGCCTCTTTCATTTGTTAAAGAGTTAATAAGATAGTAAATATTTCATTCTAACTTCAGTTTCTTCTATATTTGCACATGACAAAATTAGAAAGCAAGAACTTCACTTTAGTTTATAGGTAAATAGCTCAAAATGATGTTGCTGTATCTCTGAAGGCTGGCAGGTTGGTGGTAGATCCAAGAATGAGGTAAGCCTAGGAAAATGAGCTGTGGTTTTATTGGTTGGAAAGATACATGTTTCCAAATAATTGAAGGGCAGGACAGACAACAGCATTCAAACTATTTGTAAATTTGGTATAAATGATGGCCCTAACCACAAACAGGAGAGAAGGGAGTGTGAGTACCAAAACCAGGTGCGTTAATATTCAGCTGAGTCTGCTTTTGAAACCTCTGGTTTCTGTGCTATTGACTATAGCTTTCCTGAGGAAGCTGGCCATGCAGAGAGGCAGAGTGGGTAGTGAGCAGGTGATGAAAGGGTGCCTTGCAAACAGAAACATGAATGTGTGAGTTAGGGAAGTGACTCTGTAAATACAAAAAGACTTTTTAAGTTCCTATAGTCTCTACTACTAGCCATTTGAGTTCCCCAAACTCTCCTCCACCCCAGAGTACCCAGCAAGGAGGCAGCTCTGCTAAAGTGCAGAAGGATGGGGTAGGGGTGGAGGATGATCCAGCCAAGGGCACGTGGCAAAGGCTGCCTCCTGGCTGCAGGAACTACTCCATGGGGCTCCTCCAAGTTCTTTTTCCATGTCTTTTTAATCATTAACTTCTTCTATGCTCTGGGATTGTTCCTCCATTTATGGAAAGTAATCTTTTTCCAAAAGCCAGTAGCTTCCTTAACCAAAGTCCAAGAAGGGTCAGAACTACTTGCATGTTCTAGGGGTGGAGGGTAGGCAGGTTGAGTCTGGGGTTCAGTTAAGTGACGGAGCCCTCCGCCTTTTGGACCCATAGTAGACCCTGCCATTTTTTCTAGTTTCATAGGCACCTGCTCATGGCTGCCTTGCACTATTTGCAGGTTGAGAGGCTCGTCAACTGGCCCAAATCTACCTCCAAGGGTGCCTGGCAGGTTCAAGAAAAGTCCCTGGAAGGCTGCTTGTATGGAAAGGCCCTCCTCCATTCTCCTGGAAGGCTGCTTCCTCTTCTACACCCCCTATTAAGCACAGGTACAAAGAGCCTCTGAGCGGCTGCTCCTTTTCCTACCTTCCTGACTCTCCCTTCAGGATCTCAGAAGTAACGTGGCTCCTCCAGGCCAAACCCCAGGCCAATCTTGCTCAAGCCACCATTTCCAAAGGTGGCACACTGCTCATTCAGAATCTTCATACAGTTCAGGGCTCTCCCACCTTGCTAAGCCTGACTCCCAGCTGTTTTCAGGGCCTCCTAGAAACCAGAATGGCAGGCCCAGCAAAACTTATTTCAGGTTTCTACAGGCTATTTCTCTTACCCTGGTGACTTTTCCCCTAACTGGCGACCCTTACTCCAGAATGTGGGTGTACTTCCTTGTCCACAAACCAAGGACCTTGTCTCAGGACAGGTGCTGGGGCCAAAATCTCCCCCTGAATTTTCAGTTCCTTGAATATTCTCTCATCCTTTCTCCTTCCCAGATAGAAGAACCTCTTTCTCCCTCCCCACCCTATCTCTATCCTCACAGATTGTAGGCATTAATTAAACCTTTTCTAGAAAACAGATTTTCACCAGCTGCAGGAATTCTGGGGAAGAGCCAGACCTGAAGACAGAGACAGTCTGGGAAAGAAAGATAAGCTCATGACAGCCAGAGGCAGCGCAGGTTCCCACTTCCAAGTGGCAATCTCAAATTTAGCCCTTCCAAGATTCCTCCAAAAAAGGCGGCATGAGCACCGCCACCTGCTCAGGGTGTGTTCCCTAGGGCCAGGCTTTGACAGACGCAGAAGAGCTGGGCTTTGTTCTGTCTGCCTTGGGTCACAGGCATCTCTGACAGATCAAAGAATCTCCCCAAACATCAGCTGCTTCTTCCCAATACAGCTGCAACCACAATTTAGGAAATGTGTGAGAAGGGGGACTCCCAGAAGGGGGACTTCCTCTGCGGAAAGCAGCTGTCAGGGTGGGCAGCACCCACCGCAGAGAGGATGGTGCAATGTGAAATAGACAGGCTCAGCAAGTGGCCCCTGGTCTCCCTTTGAGATGCCGACGGGAACTGGGACCACAGCTCAGGGCTCTCTTGCTTATGCTGTCCTGGGCTCATCCCTCAGCAGAACAGCTCCCCAAATCCAGGATGAGGACAGCTGATTTCCTTCATGGCAACTTGGGGTTACCCACTGAAGTTACAGACCAGCCATCAGAGCGAGACCTGTAGATTGAGCTCACTGCTCCAAACACACACAAAAATGAATGTGTCTCTAGGGAGATTATATGTTTTTTTAAAAATGCATCGAATTTAAGGTTGACATTTTGAAAACAGTGTAGCAAAATGGAAAAACATGGGTTGTGGATTCAGACTGATTCAAGAGAGGGGTGGTTATCTTTCTTCACTCCACAAACACTACTACCTACCACACAGGGGTGTCAGGCAGGGGGCTGTGGCCAGAGATGGCCCCACCCATCCCTGCAGATAACCCTGGACAGTGAGCAACTCATTACAGAGCAGAGGTGAGGGTGGGGAAGCCCACAGGAACCTGTGGACGCTCAGAGTATGTCCTTGAGCTAATTACTTACTTATTCAATGGTGAAGGAACACTGAACTAATTACTATTCACACTGATCAATAGAAAGAGAGCTGCCGATTCTGCAATTCTGCAAATGCTCAGAGTGCAGCCCTCCTAAGGCCAGGTGGTCCATCCTGACAGACCCTGGTGCCCAAAGCTGCCTCTGAAGGCAACAGTGAGGGTGGGCTTGCCAGGAGCCATTCCCCAAAGAGAAGTTCCCCCTACGTGTCCTTTCTCTGAAATAGGCAATTAATTTAAAACAAGATTTAATGAAAACCAGGAGAAGGGATAGGGCAGATTCACACAGGCTTTCAGGCTGTGGCTGTGCATCTCCAACTCTCTCCAGGGACCACTAGGCTTTTCAAGCCATCTGCTGTAAACCCGCTTCCCACAGCTGTCTGGACTGGGAGCCAATACCTCTGAGAAGAAGTTGTTGCCAAGCGTGACCACAGTCACATCACATTTGAAAAGGTGGGCTCAGCACTGCTCGCTCCACATGCCCCGGCTTTCGGCAAATACCAACAAACATCCCCAACTTGTGGAGACCTTTGGGAGCTTCCCTTGGCCACTGTCCCCTGACACACACACACACTCTTCCCCATTCACAGTCCGATGTGATTTCTCATCTCTCCTGATCTTACATGTTGAATGCTTGCAAAGCACCTCTGCCTTCTTCCCACGAAGACCCTGGCCACCCAGGCAGTGATAACCCCCACTCTCCATGGAACCCCTTGCAATCACTGAACGCACGGCTGAAGCGGGAAAATATGGCTCCACGTCCTCCTGCACCTTTAATCCTTTACTATCCACAGGTACAACTTGAAAGGCGGCTGCAGTCACAAAAAAAGCAACCTCTAAGCAAATCCATTTTCTGTGTATGAGAAAGCCAGCTTCTTTAAAAGATCGAGACCTAGGCAAGCTCACCCTCAAAAGCAACGCCATGGGGTCTAAAGGGTGCAGTCCTAACCTGAGCATCCAGGAATGCTAACCAGGGAGTAGAGCCGCCCCCCCAACTCCCGGCCTGGCCACCGGACTCCGCCAGGCGCCGGGCGGCAGGTAGCTGCTGAGAGGAACCAGCTCCACCGCCCGGGAAAGGCCACGGAGAAGTTGCGGCCGCCTTCTTACCTAGAGACGAGCGGGTTCGGGAATTACCCAAGAAAGAGGATCCCGGGAGCTCGAATCTGGGCTGAATCCGGTGGCCGAGAGGGAGAAGGAAGGCTGGAGGGGCTCCGCAGCAGAGGCGCGGAGCTAAGGCTAGTGAAGCAGGAGGCACCAGGGTCGGAATAGGCGCGGGGCGAGGGCTTGGAAACAGAGCCGAGGATTTGCAGGGAGGGTTAGACGCGCGGTGGCTTGGAGAGGGGTTGGGTGGGGGGGCACTGGGAGCTCGGGAGGAGGAGTGGCTTTGGTGTGCAAGTCAAGGGCTAAGCCAGGGTGGAGGAGGGGGCTTAGGCGCTAGGTTCAGACCCGAGGCTTGCCCCAGCCTCCCCGCCCCTCTCTCACTGGCGCGCCAAGGGAACCTCTACCAGTTTCCCAACCCCGGAGCCTGGGCCCGCCCGCCTCCAGCTTCTGCGCCGCTCAAACCCAACAGCAACCGCCCCACCCCGGCCCGCGCCGCACTCACAGCCCATGGTCCCTTCTCGGTCCCGACTCCGCTGCCGCGCGCCCAACTGGGCGCCCGCCGCCAGCTCCTCCCGGCGCGAGGGGAGGTGAGCGCGGCGCGCACGGGCCGCCCGGCAGCACAGGGTCCCGCAGCGCCCCCTGCCGGCCGCGCCGCGCGCCCTGGAGCTCCGCCCCCGAGGCGGTGTTGCGAAGCTGCCCAGCCCCAGCTCTGCGCGCCGGGTTGATGGTTGCGAAGAGGACGCTGCCTACCGGAGGCCAAACGCACGTGCTAGTGTGCGGAGATGCTGTCGTATGAAAGCCATAGGCACACACGGTGCGAGCACGCAGGGACCGCAGCCACTGACACGCAGGCCCGCCGTGCGCCTCGCAACGCCAGACTTGGGATCAGGGACTGCGCGGACGCGAGTCAAGGCCCGGGCCAGGGTCCCGGTGTGGGTGCTTAGGACCCGTGGGCCTGGCCCGGCGCCGCGGATCCTGATGCCAGTGTGGGCGCAAGTGTTTGGGGTCCGCTGGCTGCCACGTGGACCCAAACTGTCAGGACTCTGGGATTCCCGCTATGTGCCGCCCCACCCCCCTCAGCCAGTCCCACACTTCTCTTCCGGCTCGGACCACATCCGGCCATGTGTCAACTCCAGTCCTCGCTGCTGCCGCTCAGTCTGCAGCGGCCGGCAGGCACCCGGGGAGGTCGCGGCCCCGCGCACCCGCCCTCTGCGCCCCGGCGCGGCCCCGCGGCTTCCTCCGAGCAGCTGGTGAAGGTTCCTAGAGCGCTCGACTGACCGCTGTCACTCATGTTAGAAATCTCACAGGCCCGCGGTTGTTCTTGATTTGATCCAGTATTGTGAATCGTTTCTTGAAAATGCTGGGTTTCGTATGGTGAGATTGTCTGCAGAATTTCTCTGTGGGAGATGATCGGAGCTACAGCGATTGTCAGAGAGGCCTTTGCTCCCAGTCCAGGTCTGCAGTGACCCCCAGGTGCCCCACTACAACCACCTTGGGCAAAACGAATACGGATAATTGCCGCTATTTCCCTTGGAGGCGCACTTCCTCAGGAGGAGCTCTTCACTGGACTTCTCTTATTCCTTTATTGATGGCTCTCAAATCCACACTCTTGACCCAGATATTTTATCCATAGTTTCCTCCATATTTTAGCCATAGTATCCATAGATCTTAGAACTTTCCACCTCAAACTGCCGTGGCCAAAACAAATCCTCCGTTTTTCCAACGCCCAACTCCATTTACCCCTGAGGTCTCGCCGTTCTCTCAGCCACCTGGGATGCCTTCGTTACCAGAAAACGTAATGGCCAGTCAGTTCCTGCTTCAGAGGTCCTCTGTCCTGCCCTTCTCTTCGTGTTCTCCCGAGGCAACGCTGCCCTCAGCCTTCTCACTGCCGGAACACTGACACAGCCTCTCCTGATCCCTGAGCGCGAAATCTTTTCACTGTCCACTTCAGCATCACCCCTAACTCTCCAACCTGGCCCCCGATGGCCTCTACAGCCCCCCTCACCCCACCCAACCTTTCTCCTCTGTCCTTGGCAGTCCGCTTCTGCCTCACTCGTTCCAGGCTCTGCCTCTCTCAGTTCACACTACCTCCCGCTACGTGGGTTAGTGGGGGCTTCCTGCTGTGAAGGACAGACAACCCAATTTGTGCAAGTTTATGCGAGAAGAAGAGAAGAAGAATGGAAAGAACTGATGGGCTTCTCTAAGTGAAAAGCAGATCTGCTCCAGGCCTGGACTGGATTTAGTCCCAGGGTCTCAGCTTTGCTTTCTTCCATGTTAGCTACATTTTCAGGCCCAAGGGAGATCCCAGCAGACGCTGGCTGGCTGGCTGACAGCTCTAACTCCAGCAGAACAGCCTCTGTTTGCCAGTCGTTTCCTGAGCCTTCGCCTAGCTCTGGTGGCGTGAGCCGCCTGTCCCTGCTGTTCCCTCAGCCCCTGACTCCATGTGGGCCAGTTCCTTCTCTCTCTACCACTTTCTCACCCTCCCTGGGGAACACATGGACACGTCTGGATCCTTTCTCTGTCACGGGGGCTACTAAAGGTGACTCAGGAGCACCTATCTAACCATTTCTCTGTATAATTTGCCACACCAACCCTTCACTTTGCTGCAGTTCTCCTGTGACGGCACAGGGCATCCTGGGGGGCAAAGTCCCAGATGGAAGTGGGGCACAGTTCCTGTCTGCCTTCAGCTTCCTCCTCAGTCTATCTGGGGTTTCTGTCTTTATGCCATCCCCCTCCCTGGCATCATACTCTTCCTAGACTCACCCCCTCCGGTTTCTTTCCTCACACCCCTTATTCCCTGAGAACTTCTATGTCATCTTCCACTCTGTAGGTGTCCCCTCCTTTCTCTCTGTAGACTTTGGGTTTAAATGGTACCTGCTGAGCATGAAAGCAGGAAGGGCTTATAGGGAAGGAAAAAAAAAGTCGTCTTACAGGGAAAACATATATGGAAAGCATCAAGACCATTATTCCCATTTAATCTCCTTTCACTGTGCTCGATGAAGAGGTGGGATGTCAGCCCGAAGCAGCTGGTGATCATCTGCCCAGCACCTGGGGAGACTGTGCCAGAGATTGTAGCTGACAGAGAAAGCAAAATTGAGAGAAAGGAAGCTTTCTTTCATGCCTAAAACCTGTATGCTACATACCAGTGGATTTTTCAAGTACTCTTTCCAATAAATTCCCCACTTTCCCCCAAGCAAACTACCATTGAATTTTCCTGTCACTTGCAATCAACAGCATCCTGACCAGGGCAAGCCCCTAGCATAGTGCCTGGCACATCAGTTCTTGCAAAATAGCAACTGTCATTTTCATTATTCATCTGACAGAGGAGCAAGGCATGCCCATTTTGACTGTAAACAGTGGAAATGAAAAAAATGCAATGCCGTGTGCTCAGAACTTTCATCTCCCCTTCTACCCCTATCCTGCTCCTTTGTCCTTTCCACATTCACATCTCAGCCCGCATAGAAACCCTCAAAATTCATTGAAAACTGAGTCTACCCATTTTACAACAATAGTTCCCAGCTCACCCAAATCATAAATATTCTGCATTGCTGCCATTTTACACACTTAATCCCTGCCTAGACTGTGAGCAGTTAGGAGCAGGTGCCCATTTTCAAGTCAGTTTCAATACACTAATCAAAAATGCTACAAATATTTGCACAGCCTCCTTTGTCCTGAACTGTAGACTTAGAGGAACAATGGGCTACTGCCCCTGCACGTAAAGGGACTTTGCCTTGGGGAAAGATAAATAGTCTAGGACAGAGACTGCGGTAACAGAGGACAGTCCCAGGGAATCCTTTAGGAGGAGTTAGGTGGAGTGGTTTATCTGAACCATGTTCTAAGTACAAACACGGTTCTCAGTCCTGCCTTGCAGGGGAATTTATACATCCATACAAAACATTTCTATTGTGTCTATAATATACAGATTATAAATATGATGTTTAAATTCCATTTTGTTTCTTTGATTGTCCCACCAACATTTCTATCCTACTCCTGGCAACCCCAGGGGCTCAAGGAGATAAATATCTTGCAAAAGGGTAAAGGTCATTTCGTAGATTCTTGCAGAAATGCTGCATTATCCCCAACACATGTATATTTTTTAAATATGCAATCCAGGCCTCCCAGCTCCAGGGTGGTCTGTTTGCTATTATTTATGTATGCATGATTCATTTTACTTACCACCAGCTGCAATCCTTTCTCCCCACCACCAGCAGGCTTATTATACAAGTCCCTTCCCCCTCCTCAGAACAACGAGGGAGGGAAAACTCATTTTCCCATCTATCTGGGTGAAATTTAATTAGAAAGGCAAATCTGGGAGAAGAGAACACAAAATAATCACATTAAATAAAAATAAGAGATGGCTCTGAACCTGACCTTGAGTCAAAAAAAAAAAAAAATCACAAAGAACCACAGTAACTTGCTGAATCAGAGTTGTAAATATTCATTTTTGTCCTCTATACTCTGAACCCAACTGAAAGATGTTATTAAAAGGGGAAAAAATAAACAAGCACTAGATGAACTCATACAAATCACATTTAGAAATCATGAAAGGAAAACAAGGACTCTGGCTGTCTATTTCAACTAAAACCATGCCGGACACATAGTAGGTACTTTATGAAAGTTGGATGCATGGATGGAGCAAGAATCCAGCCCTCCTGCTTTACAATGTGAAGCCAAAGGAGATGAAAAAAGATTGGGAATCAAAAGCGCTTTCTGCAGTCTCACTGCTGCTCTGGAGACAAACTGGAGGTCAGGGTCCATGAAAAAGATGGGGAGGCAACACCCCAGACTTTCTGTTAGGACCCAAAACAGAAAAGAACAGCCTCAAAGTCCTGGAAGTCATTGCTAACACAGAATTCTATGCCCAGAGAGAATAAGAGTCAGTGAGTAATCAGCTTGTCCAAAAACAATCACAAAGTGAAATCCTGGGAGAACCAGCAATGAAATCTGGACCTTCTGAACATTTTAGAGCCCTTTCCTCTCAACTACTGTGTTTTCTTTACCATATATATGTATATTTTTTAAATCACTGAAAGAAAAGATAACATCTCATTATTCTCCAAATAAGAGCAGAACAAATTTATCTTAGTCAGTTTGAATTTTTCAGAAATCGCATTGCAAAGCCACTTGGGCCATCCTTTCCCAACATTCATGAATGCTGGCCTTAGGTGACATGACTTCTGAGTCCTTTGTCTCCAGCTCAGGCTTCCATGTAAAGTGACAGACTAGAACATCCAATTGCTCACTCAGTGTCTCCACTAGAGCAGTGGTTCTCAACCTTCCCAAGGCCACAACCCTTTAATACAGTTCCTCATGTTGTGGTGACCCCACCCATAAAATTATTTTCATTGCTACTTCATAACTGTAATTTTGCTACCGTTATGAATCGTGATGTAAATATCTGATAGGCAGGATGTATTTAGGTGACCTCTGTGAAAGGTCATTCTACCCCCAAAGGTTGAGAACCGCTGCACTAGAACCTCTCAAAGCACCACAACTCTGTTATGTCCAAAACTGAACAGGTGTCTCCTATGTTAGGGAATAGCACCCCTGCCAACTTTCATAGTCTGCAAACTAGAAACAAGGGAGATATCCAAGACCCCATCTCTCCCTCGTCCCCCATAACTTGTCCTTTTCCAAGTCTGTTAATTGTTCCCTCTTTAAATATTTCTCTAATTTGCCCATTTTGGTCTTTTCCATCATCACCATGGTCCCATCACTGATCTATCGCTATAGAGTAGTTTGCATTTTCTCAAATTACATACAAACGAAATCACATAGTATGTATACCTCCAGCCTATGATTTGCTTTTTTTGTTTTCGGGACAATGTGTTTTAAAGCATAAAAGTTTTAAATTTTGATGAAGTTCAATTTATTGCTTTTTTTCTTTTATAGTTTCTTGGATTTTTGTATGTATATATACAGACATAAAAATATATATGTATTAAAATATATACATATATTTTAAGATAGGGTTTCACTGCAACCGCAAACTCCTGGACTCAAGTGATCCTCCTGCCTCAGCCTCCCAAGTACCTGGGACAACAGGTGTGAACCACCATGGCAAGCTTATTTTCTTTTTCCCCTTTCTTCTTCCCTCCCTCCCTTCTTCCATTTCTTCCTTCTTTCTTTCCTTCCTTCCTAGAGATGAGACTTCACTATATTGCTCAGGCTTATCTCAAACTCCCAGCCTCAAGCTATCCTCCTGCCTGGGCCTCTCAAAGTGCTGGAATTATAGGCGTGAACCACTGTACCCAGTCTCTTTTAGAGAAATCTTTACTAACTTTCTAGGAATTTGACTGTTGTTATATACCTAGATTGATTCCATATCTTGAATAGTGCTGCAATAAATCTGGGGGTACAGATATCTCTTTGATATAAAAATTTCCTCTCCTTTAAATAAATTCCCAATAGTGGGAATAATGGATTATATGGTAATTATATATGTAGGTTTTTGAGGAAACGCTATGCTATTCTCCATATTGGCCGTAATAGTTTACATCCCCACCAACAGTGTATAAGTGTTCTATTTTCTCCATATGTTCTCCAGCATTTTCTATTTTTTGTCTTTTTGATAAAGCCATTCTCACTGGGTTGAGATGGTACCTCATTGTGGTTCTGATTTGCATTTCCCCGATGATTAGTGATGTTGCAGATTTTTTCCATGTATTTATTAGCCATTTGTATGTATTCTTTTGTGAAATGTCTGTTCAGATCATTTGCCCATTTGTAAAATCAATTGTTCATTTGTTTGTTTATTTATTTAGCTATTAAGATGTTCAGTTTCCTAAAGATGTGGAAACAATCCAAGTACCCACCAATACATAAGTGGATTAATGAAATGTGCAAGTGTAACTCAGCCATTAAAAAAAATGGTAAGCTCGTATCTTGTATGATAATCTGGATGGAACTGGAAACTATTCTTCTAGGTAAAACATTATAAGAATGGAGAAACAAACACATGTACTAAATACCAAATTGGAACTAATCAAATACAGATGGAAGTAAATTTCAATGAAAATCAAGCTAGGGGAAAGGGGAAGAAGAGGATGGGTAAATTCTCACCTATTTGGTACAGTACACTCTATCTGGGTGCAGGGCACACTTATAACTTTGACTCAATCTGTACAGAAACAATGTATGTAAACAGAACCTCCAAATATTCTGAAATGAAAAAGAAAGGGAAAAAAAGAAAACAAAATAAATTTGAGTTCCTTATATATTTGCCCTATTAGATGAGCAGTTTGCAAATACTATATTTTCTCTGATTCTGTAGGTCATCTTTTCATTCTTTTGTTTTCTTTGCTGGGCTGAAATTTAAAATTTGACATAATACCAATTGTTTATTTTTACTTTTGCTACCCATGCTTTTGAGGTATTATTTATAAAATCTTTTCCCAGATCAATTCCCTGAAGCATTTTCCCTATGTTTTCTTCTAGTGGTTTTATCATTTTGGGTCTTACATTGAGGACTGATCCATTTTGAGTTGATTTTTGTATGGTGCATCCCACAAATTCTGATATGTTGTTCTCATTTATATTCAGTGAACTGAATCAAAAAACTATATCAAAATATTTAATTTCTCTTTAATTTCTTTTTTTGGTGTTATGGATCATTTAATAATGTGTTAATTTAATTTCCAAAGGATTTCCCAGCTATCTTTTTGCTATAGATTTTTAATTTAATTCCATGTAGTCAGAGAACATACTTTGTATGATTTGATTCCTTCTAAATTTATTGAGATTTATTTTATGGCCTTTAATATAGTTCAGTTTGATAAATGTTCTATGTGCCCTTGAAAAGGATGTATATTCTGCTATTGTTGAATGGAGTGTACACATGTATGGGCAGTTACCATGAATTGGGCTTGTGGGATTAGAAGTTTGCTTTGGGTGAGTCAGCGAGTGAATGGTGAATGAATGTGAAAATCTATACTACCATGCACTACTGCGGACTTTGTAAACACTGCACTTATTTACACTAAATTATAAAAAACAAAGTAATTGTGCTACCATGTTAGGGTAGCTTTGAATTAGGCAACAGGAATTTTTTTGTACTGTGTCTTGGTTTAGATATTTTCTAAGTCTTCAAGTTCCCCAAAAATCTTTCTGCAGTTTCTAAGGTGATTGATAGTGTCTTTCACCTCTTCCAGATCTTCACAGATTTTCTCTCTGTTTCATCAAATATTGAATGAGAAGTTAATACCTCCTATTCCGGTTATGAACTTTTTTCTCCTTTCAGTTTTATCAGTATTGCTTTATATAATTTTAAGCTCAATATTAGGTGCATAAATGCTTAAGACTTGATGAATTGTCCCTTATCAATTTGAAATGACCTTCTTTATCCCTTTTAATATTCGTTGATCTGCAGTCTACTTCATTTGTTATTCACATAGTCACCCTGGCTTTAATTAATGTTAGTCTGGTACATTTCTTTTTTATCAATTTTCCTTTAATCTATTTGTATCTTCGTATTTAAAATGGTTTTAATGCATAATATAGTTGCATATTGCTTTTTAATGCAATCTGACAAGCTTTGCTTTTTATTTGAGATGTTTAAACTATTTTAATTTAATGGGATTAACAATTAGGTTGGGGTTGGGCATAGTGGCTCAGGCCTATAATCTTAGCACTCTGGGAGGCTGAGGCAGGTGGATCAGTTGAGCTCAGGAGTTCAAGACCAGCCTGAGTAAGAGGGAGACCCCCATCTCTACTAAAAATAGAAAAAACTAGCCAGGTGTTATGGCAAGCACCTGTAATCCCAGCTACTTGGGAGGCTGAGGCAAGAGGATTGCTTGAACCCAGGAGTTTGAGGTTGCTGTGAGCTAGGATGCGATGGCACTCTACCAAGGGTGTAAAAAAAAAAAAAATTATGCTGGGTTTAATGCTACCATTTATTATTTATTTTCTGCCTGTCCCATCTGGATTTTTTTTTTTTTTTGAGGCAGAATCTTACTTGGTCACCCTCAGTAGAGTGCTATGGTGTCATAGCTCACAGCAACCTCAAACTCTTGGGTTCAAGTGATCCTTTTGCCTCAGCCTCTCAAGTAGCTGGGATTATAGGTGCCTGCCACACACCCAGCTAATTTTTAGAGACAGGGTCTCACTGTTGCTCAGATTGGTCTCAAACTCGTGAGCTCAGGCAATCTACTCACCTCAGCCTCCCAAATGTTGGGATTACAGGCATGAGCCACAGCACCCAGTTGGATTTTTTTATTTGAGTATTTTTTTTATGATTTCTTTTTGCCTACTTTGTTTGTTTGTTATATCTCTTTTTTATTTGCACTGGTTTTATTAGGGGTTAAAGTATATATTTTTAACTTATCACAGTCTGTATGCTAGTTTTATTTTACCAGTTGATGTACAGCAATAACAACCTATAGCAATATACTTCAGTCGTTCACTCCTGCTTTTTCAATTGTTTTTATACATTTTATGTCTATATGTGTTGCAAACCCCATAATGCTTATTACTACTTTTATTACTCTTGCTTTAAGTCACCAATTTATCTTTTAAGGTGACTTTTAAAATGAGAAAAATTGTATTTACACTTATTGCAATAGACTGAATGTTTGTATTCTTCCCCCCCCCCAATTTATATGTTGAGACCTAATCCCCAGTGTGATGGCATTTGGGGGTAGGGCTTTTGAGAGGTGATTAGGTCATGAAGGTGGAGACCTTTCAAACAGAAGAAAATAAACGTCTGGTCTGGGAAAGGGCAGTGCTCCATCATGGTGTACAGGAAGGAGGGCCCCCAGGAGGACCTCAGGACTGCTAGTGTGGGCAGAGGGGAGGAGGCAGGAGTGGCTTCCCCACCTGGAGGAACGTGGTCAGCAGGGAGCAAAGGAGTTTGGGCAGGAAGACTCTGGGAAGGAACCCTGCTTCTGGCAGTCGTTCCCAGGTTCAGCTGTCACTGTTCCTGCCAAGCCAGGGGTTCAGCCGGAAAAACCTTAATCCCATTCCATGTAAGGGATAAAAGTAAAGTCCAAAGAGGTAAAGTGGCATGCCCAAAGTGACCCGGCAATTTGTCAGCTGGGTTTGGGTGAAGTTCAGGCCCAGGGTAGATTTCTCTCACTGCCTGGGGCTCTCAGTCCAGCCTCCCCTGTAGATCAGAACTGTGGATCCTACACACCATGACATCATGATTCCTCACCAAGGCCTTCTGTGCAGGTCTCAGGACCCCTGTTCAGGTCAGCCCCAGGTGGCTCCATTGCTTGAAGTGGCCATGACTTATTACCCTAGTGCAAGGGTCCTCGAACTATAGCCTGTGGGCCACATGTGGCCCCTGAGGACATTTATCTGGCCCACCGGATATTTTTGCCACAGCTGCCTGTCCTGCTTAGCAGTCAACTTGTCCCAGGCTGCAGTGTGCATGTGTGGAATGTGCGCCACACTCTGACTCTCCTCCTTCTCTCTGTCTCTCTACTCCTCCTCTCAGTCTTGGGTGAGACTGAGACTTGTGATTGGACGAGTCACAAGCTTGCCTGTGCAGAGCCTGCTGCTGCCTGAGGACTAAGGTAAGAACAAGTTAGGATTTATATATTTTTGAAGTTAAGAGGTCTATTTTTTTTTATTTTGAAGTTATTAGGGCCTTTTTTGTGGTTAAGGGGGACCTTTTTTCCCTGAAGTTAGGAGGGCTTTTTTTTGCAGATGGGGATGCCTTTTTTCTTCATTTTAAATACTGTATTTGTTTCCCCTCCCTTTTTTGCAGTTTTTGGCTGGGGCTGGGTTTGAACCCACAACCTCCGGTGTATGGGGCTTGCGCCCTACTCCTTTGAACCACAGGCGCTGCTCCCATTTTGTTTTTTTACTTCAAAATAAGATATGTGCAGTATGCATAGGAATTTGTTCATAGTTTTTTTTTAAAACTATAGTCTGGCCCTCAAATAATCTGAGGGGCAGTGAACTGGCCCCCTGTTTAAAAAGTTTGAGGACCCCCTTCCCTAGTTGGCCTATCAACTTCTCAGATGGCCATGTCTCTGAGTGTCCCAGCAAGCCTTGCACAGGCTAGTGATCAATAAATGTCTGCCAATTGAGTTCCTGTTAATGAATGGAGGCAGGTTCATCAGTGAATATTGACAGATTTGGACTCCTGCTTACTCTGGACAAGAAACTCAGGCTTTTGCCAAATGAGGCAAAGAAGAATTCCTAATAGGTTGAATGCACTCTAATCCCCTGTATAGACAAATCTGTAATTGATTCAGGTCATGGGGTACGGTGTCTCTCTGTTGTCATGGTGACACATCAAAAAAATCTTTAGCAGCATCCCAGACATTGGGACTCTGAAGTAATAGCCCTTTTAAAATTGAATCATATTAATAAGATCCACCTGACTGCACAGTGTTTTCTCTTCAGATGCATTATTAACTCAGCTGCAAGAAGACCTCATAAATGCAAAGTGCCCATTTAGTAAGAACATCACTTCAGTGTGGAATGAGTTAGGAAGCAACTTACCAACACTGGAGATCTTGGAGGATAAGGAATAAGCTCTCTTTGCATTGCCGATTCCTAAAGGGCCAGAACTGTGTGTGGGCTACCTCTCTTGGTTAAATCCTCAAAATTTGGAGCCACCAGCAGAGGCATGGAGACTAGTCTGGCCACAAGCATTAGCAGGAAGTTGGGAAAAGAATAAAGTAAATTTCAGAGAAGTTCTAGATTATGTAAGAGATGAATTGCAAGAACCTTAACATTCACAATTCTCCTACCCCCAGAGTTAGCTTTTGACATTGGATTTGGTATTTGGTAAGTGTTTACTGAGCAGCCTGGTGAAGAGACTCTATAATGGCGTACAAGAATTCCCAACTCTTGGTATTCACACCCTGTGTAATCCCCTCCCCTTGAGTGGGCATACACTGTGACCTGCTTCTAACAATAGCACATGGCAAAGATGATAAAATGACATTTCTGTGAATATGTCATGTAGGATGTAACTTCCACCTTAGAGGGGGCAGTGGCCAACAGCCAGCAAGAACCAAGACTCTCAGTCCAACCAACCATAAAGAACTGACTCTTGACAAGAAGCACATGTGCTTAGAAGTGAATTCTTCCCCAATCAGACCTTCAGATGAGACTGTGGCTCTGGCCAACAACTTGACTGTGGCCTTATGAGAAATTCTGGAGCAGAGGACTCAGCTAAGCCATGCCCAAACTCTTACCCTCAGAAACTGTGAGATAATAAACATGTGTTTTGAGTTACTGCCCTAGTGTTTGTTGGTTACATAACAATAGATAACTAATACAAGTACCTACTGATGTTGTGAGTGCCATAGATATACCAGGGAATAAGACAGACAAGATCCCTGCCTTTATGGATGTTTCCTTCAGGTTAACGAGTCAGCCAATAAAGAAAATAATAAATCATGGCAATGAAGAAAAAGAAAGTAGGGTGAGAGGAAAGAAAAGGAGGTAGGTGGTATTTTAGACCAGTTAGTGAGGCACCTTCTCTGTGAGGAGGAAGGGTTTGAGCAGAGAGCTGAAAAGTGGACATATCTTAGGGAAGAACATTCCAGGAAGAGTGAACTGCAAGTCCAAAGGTCCTGGAGTGGAGGGAGGATCAAGCTTGGTGAGTCAAATCCCAGTTAGTAGCAGGTGTGTTGTAAGAGATGAGCTCAGAAGGGTCAGATCATAAATGGCCCTGCAGGCTGCAGGCTTTGCTTTATTCATCACATAAGAGGAGGCTTCAGAGCCTTCGGAGCAGGTGAGTAAGTGATCTGGCCTGTGTGTAATGGTCTCTCTGAAAGGCCAATCCTCTTTTAATAGCCATAACATAAAGTGACAAAGAGCCTCCCAATCCATTTTTCTCCAGGGATTCTCCCAGAAACACTGTAGGGTGGATGGAGCAAGTATGGAAATTCCTTCCCAACCTCACATCCCCCTAGTTTAAAATGCTGGTCTATGTGGCTGGATCTCTGAGCCTTTTTTCCATACTAGGAGCCATTAGAATGAGGCAGGACAAAGGGTGAGTCACTCCAGCAGTGACCCAGGGACCCTGAGTCATGATAGAAAGGCTTTGGGTATCTGTGTGAGGAATAAAGCAGCTAAAAACAGTGCTACTCAGATGCATGTTATTTGCAGCAAAGGCAAGTCTTTGACATATAGAAATCTTTCTTTTTCTTAATACAGGCATATTTTTGAAATTTCAGAGATCTCCAAATTTTTAAGAAATATTGCTCATGGCTCAGCACCTGTGGCTCAATGGGCTAAGGCGCCAGCCACGTACACCTGAGCTGGTGGGTTTGAATCCAGCCCGGGCCCGCCAAACAACAATGATGGCTGCAACCAAAAAATGGCCGGGCGTTGTGGCAGGAACCTATAGTCCCAGCTACTTGGGAGGCAGAGGCAGGAGACTTGTTTGAGCCCAGGAATTGGAGGTTGCCATGAGCTGTGAGTCATGGCACTCTATCCAGGGTGACATCTTGAGGCTCTGTCTCAAAAAAAAAAACAAAAAGAAAGAAAGAAATATTGCTCATGAATTAATTATATAATTATTATATAATTAATTATATAATTAATTCATGGGCTCATTATTATTAACCTAAAATGTTTTAAATACCATTAAGATTTTCTCCCCTTTTGAGTAGTACTCTTTTTATTATGTTCTTTGAGAGGCCATATAAATACATATTAGAAGTTGTACTTATTTACATACATTATTAATCCTGCAACCTTATATTTTTCATGAAGTTGTGAGTTCCACATTGATAATTTGATTCTTACATAAACATAAACCTTGGTGTTGAAAGAGAAATTTGTGTTATCATCCCTGAAGTTTAAGAGATTAAGGACCTCTATGATTTTTTAGTGGGTTCTGTTGGCTTGGGCAACAGGAAAGGAAGAGGGCAGCAACCTTAATAATGTTGGAAGACAGAAGAGGCCATCCTGCCCTCCATCCATCTACCTATCCACCTACTCACCATTCATCCACTGCCATTCATTCATTCGTCCATCCTTTACCCATCCTATCCATTCTTTTATTTATTCATCCATCCATCCATCCATTCAACTCAAACATGAGCCAAATATTGGTATAGGAAACTGGAAACAAGGGAGAGATGGTCTCTGTTCTGGTATAGTCTAATTTTTGTTCTCTACACAGGTTTGGTTCCTTCCTAAAGCACCATATCCATCACTATTCTTGAGCTGTCATTTATAAAATCACATATCTGAGTCTTGTGGAAGGATATCCTGGGAAACTTTGCTTCCCATTCTAGAGCAGAATCCAGACAATGAAATGGATGTGGTCAGGGCTGACAATCAGATCTCAGAATCTGGTCTCAAGTCCTTCTGGCACCTCAGTTATAAGAAAGTTCTTTTTCTCTCTTTGAGTGCCTCTTTTCTTTTTGCCAATATTTCCTTTTACTGAACCCCTCTTCTTTCTCTCTCACTTTTTTTTATCTTCCTCAAGTCTTTTTTCCCTTCTTGCTCTTCAATCTTTTCATCCTTCTGGTCTTACACCAGAAGGACTCATTAAAACTTTAGCCCAGTGCTACAGAAGCAAGAAGCAAGAAGAAGTGAAAGGAAAATTAGGGTAAGGAAACAGATATAAGAAAGCACTCATGAGGAAGAATTAGCACAAAAATCCTGGCAACATGAAATCCAAAGCCAGAGTAACTCCTTCTAGGGATCATGAGATAGCTACTGCAGAAGATTCCTCCTATAAAGAAAAGTTAGAATGACAGAAGAGGAATTTAAAATACAGATAATGAAAACAATGAAGGAAATTACTGAGAAAGTGGATAATAACCAAAAGGAAATTCAAAAACAGAATCAAATAAGAGATGAATGATACGAAGACTATAAAAAGGATATAGCAAAGCTGAAGGAACTGAAGCAGTCAATTAGGGAACTTAAGGATGTAATAGAAAGTATCAACAACAGATTAGATCATGCAGAAGAAAGAATCTCAGAGGTAGAGGATAAAGCTCTTAAGATAACTCAGATAGTTAAAGAGGCCGAAAAGAAGAGAGAGAAAGCAGAACATTCACTGACAGAATTATGGGACTTTATCAAACGTATGAGTTATAGGTATCCCTGAAGGAGAAGAAGGATGCCCCAGAGGAATGGAAGCCATTCTAGAGAATATTATAAATGAAAATTTCCCAGATATCACCACAGATTCTGACATACTCCTTTCAGAGGGATATTGGTCCCCTGGTCACTTCAACTCAAATAGAACTTCTCCTAGCACATTGTGATGAATTTATCTAAAGTCAAGGCAAAAGAAAAGATCTTGCAAGCTGCCAGGAGTAAGCGCCAACTGACCTACAGGGGCAAACCTATCAGGGTGACCACAGACTTCTCTAATGAAACTTTTCAAGCCAGAAAACAATGGTCATTTATCGTTAACCTACTTAAACAGAACAATTTCCAACCCAGAATTCTGTACCCCACCAAGCTAAGCTTTAAAATTGATGGAGAAATCAAATCTTTTATTGCTATGCAAATGTTGAGAAAATTTGTCACAACAAGACCAGTTTTACAGGAAATATTTCAACCTGTCCTACACACTGACCATCACAATGGACCTTCAGCAAGGTATACACCCAGAAAATATAGAATAGAACCTAGTTTCCCCAATGATGCAAAAGACAAAATTAACCAATGGACTTTCACAAAATACGATGACTAGAATGCTACCACACTTATCAATTATCTCAATAAATGTCAATGGCTTGAATTCCCCACTGAAGAGGCATTGATTGGTGGGTTGTATTAAAAAACACAAGCCATCTATTTGTTGTCTGCAGGAAACACACCTCACGTCAAAAGACAAAATTAAACTTAGAGTTAAGGGTTGAAAGTCAATTTTTTAGGCAAACGGAACTCAGAAGTAAAGAGGGGTTGCAATCTTATTCTCAGGTACATGTGGATTTAAGACAACTAAAGTTAAAAAAGATAGTTATGGTCACTTCATATTGGTTAAGGGAAAAATACAAGAAGACATTTCAATTTTAAGTATTTATGCACCCAATTTAAATGCTCCCAGATTCTTGAAACAGACCTTGCTTAGTCTGAGCAATTCAAATCCTATAATACCATAATAACAGAGGACGTTAACACCCCTCTCTCAGAGCTGGAAAGGATCTCTAAACAGAAATTAAATAAAGATATTAGAGATTTAAATGAGACTTTAGAACATCTGTGCTTGATAGATGTACATAGAACACTCCATCCCAAAGATATAGAATATACATTCTTCTCATCATCCCATGGAACATTCTCCCAAATTGATCATATCCTAGGACACAAAACAAACCTCAGCAGGATCAAAAGAATTGAAATTCTACCTTGCATCTTTTCAGACCACAAGCCACTAACAGTGGAACTCAACTCCAACAAGAATGCTCAACTTCACACAAAGGCATGGAAGTTAAACAACCTTATGCTGAATGACACTTGGGTGAAGGAAGAAATAAAAAAGGAAATCATTAACTTCCTTAAGTATAACAATGATGAAGACACAAACTACCAAAACCTATGGGATACAGCAAAAGCAGTCCTGAGAGGAAAATTTATCACTTTAGAAGCCTATATGTGAAAAACAGAAAGAGAGCATATCAACAAACTCACAAGCCATCTGATGGAATTGGAAAAAGAAGAACAATCTAAGCCTAAACCCAGCAGAAGAAAAGAAATATCCAAAATTAAAACAGAGATCAATGAAATTGAAAACAAAAAAATCATTCAGAAAATTAATGACAAGGAGTTGGGTTTTTTAACAAATAAACAATATAGACAAGCCTTTGGCCAGACTAACTAGAAATAAAAAGGTATAATCTCTGGTAACCTCAATCAGAAATGATAAAGGGGAAATAACAACCGATGCCACAGAAATACAAGAGATTATCTCTGAACACTACCAGAAACTTTATGCCCAGAAATTTGACAATGTGAAGGAAATGGATCAATATTTGGAATCACATCCTCTCCTAGACTTAGACGAGTTGAAATAGATCTCCTGAACAGACAAATTTCAAGCACTGAGATCAAAGAAACAATAAAAAATCCCCCAACAAAAAAATACCCTGGTCTGGGTGGCTTCACACCAGAATTTTATCAAACTTTCAAAGAAGAGCTTATTCCTATACTATAGAAATTATTCCAAAAAATTGAGGAGGAAGGAATCTTCCCCAATATGTTCTATGAAGTAAATGTCACCCTGATACCAAATCTAGGTAAAGACCCATCTAAAAAGGAGAATTTCAGACCAATTTCACTAATGATATAGAAGCAAAAATTCTCAACAAAATCTTGGCCAATACAGCTTATCATCAAAAAAGTCATACATCATGATCAAGTAGGTTTCAGCCCAGGGATGCAGGGTTGGTTTAATATTTGAAAGTCTATAAACGTTATTCATCCTATCAGCAGAAGCAAAACCATGGACTATATGATCCTCTCAATAGATGCAGAAAAAGCATTCGATAAAACCCAGCATCCTTTTTCTAATTAGAACACTGAGGAGTATAGGTATAAGTGGCACATTTCTTAAACTGATTGAGGCTATCTATGACAAATCCCACAGCTAATATTTTACTGAATGGAGTAAAACTAAAAGCTTTTCCTCTTAGAACTGGAACCAGACAAGGTTGTCCTCTGTCACCATTGCTATTCAACATAGTGCTGGAAGTCCTAGCCAATACAATTAGACAAGACAAGAAAATAAAGGGTATCCAGATGGGTGCAGAGGACATCAAACTCTCCCTTTTTGCTGATGATATGATCTTATACTTAGAGAACCCCAAAGACTCAACTATAAGACTCTTGGAAGTCATAGCAAAATACAGTTATGTCTCAGGATATACAATCAATGTCCACAAGTCAGTTGCCTTTGTATATGCCAGTAATAGTCAAGATGAGAGGTTAATTAAGGACACAAATCCTTTCATCATAGCCCCAAAGAAAATGAAATACTTAGGAATATACCTAACAAAAGAGGTGAAAGACCTCTATAAAGAAAATTATGAAACCCTAAGAAAGGAAATAGCAGAGGTCTTTAACAAATGGAAGAACATACCATGCTCATGGCTGGGAAGAATCAACATTGTTAAAATGTCTATACTTCCCAGAGCAATGTACCAATTCAACGCCATCCCTATTAAAATACCAACATCCTACTTTGAAGGCCTGGAAAAAATTATTCTGCACTTTGTATGGAACAAGAAAAAAATCTGTATAGCTAAGGCAGTTCTTAGTAATAAAAACAAAGCTGGGGGTATCACCATACCAGATTTTAGGCTGTATTACAAAACCATGGTGGTTAAGACAGTATGGTACTGGCACAAAAATAGACACATAGATACTTGGAATCATATAGAAAACCTGGAAACAAAACAAACAACTTACAGCTATCCAACCTTTGATAAACCAAACAAGAACATTCACTGGGTGAAAGACTCCCTTATTCAATAAATGGTGCTGGGAGAATTGGAGATCCATATGTAAAAGACTGAAACTGGATGAGCACCTTTCTCCACTCACAAAAATTGATTAAAGATGGATAAAGGACTTAAATTTAAGGCATGAGATGATAAAAATCCTCAAAGAAAGAATAGGAAAAACATTGGAAGATATTGGCCTGGGGAAAGATTTTATGAGAAAGATTGCCATGGCAATAGCAACAACTGCAACAATAAACAAATGGGTCTTAATTAAACGGAAAAGCTTCTGTACAGCCAAGGAGACAACAACCAAAGCAAATAGAAACCTACCCAGTGGGAAAGGATATTTGCACATTTTGAATCTGACAAAAGTTTAATAACCAGGATCTATACAGAACTTCAATTAGTCTACAAGAAAAACCCAACAATCCCATACATCAATGGGGAAGAGAGATGAATAGAATCTTCTCTAAAGATGACAGATGAATGACCAGTAAACACTTGAAAAAATGCTCACTATCCCTAATAATTAGAGAAATGCAAATTAAAACTACCCTGAGATATAACGTAACTCCAGCGAGAATGGCCTATATCACAAAATCTCAAAATTGCAGATGCTGGTGCGGATGTGGAGAGAAAGGGACACTTTTACACTGCTGGTGGGACTGCAAACTAATACAACCTCTTTGGAAGGAAGTATGGAGAAAGCTCAAAGAACTCAACCTAGACCTCCCATTTGAAAGAAAAAAAAAACACAACTTTTATTTAAAGACACTTGTACTAGGCTGTTTATCGCAGCTCAATTTACAATTACTAAAATGTGGAAACAGCCTAAATGTCCTTCAACCCAGGAATAGATTGGTAAGCTAAGGTATTTGTATACCATGGAATATTACTCAGCCATCAAAAATGGAGATTTTGCAGCATTTGTACTAACGTGGATGGAGGTGGGACACATTATTCTTAATGAAACATCACAGGAATGGAGAAGCATGAATCCTATGTATTCAACTTTGATTTGAGGACAATTAGTGACAATTAATGACACTGTGGGGCATGGGGCAAGGAGAGAGCAGAGAGAGAAGGAGGAAGGGGGTGAGGGGAAGAAAACAAAAAAAGAAATGGAAATAGTGGCTAATTCTCACATAAATTGGATTCAGTTTTGACCAAAGTACATTACTTAAACATTAATTTTTAATTTAACTTGTCAATATATTGTTTAGGATATTGTATCTTAATTTATAAGTGAAATATGTTGGTAATTTCCCTTTATAACAATATATTTTCTCCAATTTCAATATTAGGTGTATCCAGATTAAGTAGAATGATTTTGAAATATTTCTTCTTTTTCTATTGTCTATAAGATTTGGCATGATCTGTTTTTTGAAACTATCTTTTACTTTTATTTATATAATATTAGTTGTCTATTTTTTTGTGACTTTGGAAAAAAAAATAAGAAGTTAGCTGATGACTTCATACTAAGCCTCAGAGTTAAAGCATTCTGTAATAGACATACTCTTATTTGACAATGTGAACGTTACTTTCTTTGCATTATTATTATTAATATTGCTTAATATTTTGATGAAGTAATCGTCTGTTTTCTTCTCTGAATGTATTTATTTTCGTTCATTCTTTATGAGGTTTTGTTTCTAGTCCTTATTTTAAACATTGCTATTGTTATTAAATTTTAAGCTTTTTTAATTCTGTGAAGGCAAAAAGTGGAAACCTAATAAACACATGTATATGTAAAAAAAAAAAAAAGTTCTTCAAGGTATCAATAGCTAATAGCCCAAAGCATTTTGAAACAAATATTCAAATGTGTTGAATAATTACATGCTGGTAGGATTGATGGGTGTGTTCATTTTCAAAAAGTACATAATTCTTTCTAGGTCCTGCTCTAGACCCCAGGTCCTCTACCTGCTGCCTAAGATTTTGATGTGTTCCCAGGTTAACTTTCTATCCAGCTGCTTTATGTACCCTGAGAGATCTCATCCATGTCTAATATGAATTCTGGTCTAACCAGATCTCTTAAGCTCTTGACTTGTGAGTCTATTTTCCCACAAGACTCAGATGTCCCAAAGGCAATTGCTATGAACTGAGTATTTGTGTCCTCTCCAAATTCAAATGTGAAAATTTAGTCCCCAGGATGATGGCATTAGGAGGTGGAGCCTTTGGGAGGTGATTAGGTCGTGAGGGCAGAGCCTCATTAATGGGATTAATGTCCTTATAAGAAATGAAAGAGACCAGAGCCCTTTCCTTCCACCATGTGAGGACACAGTAAAACGACACTGTATAGGAACAAGAAAGCAGGCCTCCACCAGACACAGAATCTACTGGTGCCTCGAGGTTGGACTTCCCAGCCTCCAGAACTCTGAGCAATCAAAAATTTTTTTTCAGAGAGAGTCTCCAGCTGTCACCCTGGGTAGAGTCCCGTGTCATCACAGCTCACAGCAACCTCAGACTCTAGGGCTTAAGTGATTCTCCTGCCTCAGCCTCCCGAGTAGCTAGGACTATAAGCACTCGCCACAACACTGGCTATTTCTTTTGTTGCAGCTGTCCTTGTTGTTTAGCTGGCCTGAGCTGGGTTCAAACCCACCCGGCGGGTGTATGTGGCCAGCGCCATAACCACTGAGCTATGGGTGTCACCAAGCAATCAGTTTCTGTTTAAAAGCCACTTAATCTAAAGTAATTTGCTACAGCAACCTGAATAGACTAAGATAGCAATGGAAATGCAATCTGTCTCAAATCAAACTCTTAAAGCAACTACAATAGCAAGGCCCCCAGAAAGCTCATCCTGCCTTTCATCCACAAGATCTGATGAATGAAATCCACAAAAGATGTCTCCTAGCTTGGTTAGAGTAGCACAGTCTTGCAGCTGATTCAGGAACATAAACCCATCTTCAGAAGGGTGCAGCAGAGAGAGGGTGAGCAGGGAAAACCTTCAGAGAGACAACGTTATTGTCCAAGGAGGAGCATCCCTGGATAGAGGGGTAGAGGGCAAGTCCACCCCTAGAAAGAGACCTTAGCCAGGGGTGGGAGATTCTTTTAGGGGTCTCTGGGTCAGGGTACATGCTTCCTAGGCAACTGAATGGCCGAAATCTTACCTTCTCAGCGTATTACCACCAGGAAGATGGCTATTTGGGAAGGAGCAGGACACTTTCTAGCTTCAGATCAGGATCCCATGGCTGTGAATTCACCCCTTCTGGAGGACGGAGGTCTGTTAGTCTCCTGTGAGTATAGTTAGTGCGAGCCAAATACTGGTAGACAACATTCTGCATTATGGGCGGGGTTGGGGGGGTAGGCTCTGGTAACTTAAAAAGGCACTGTCCATTTTATACAGCACTAATGACGCACAGTTAATTCATGTTCATACCAGGTTGGCAGGACTGTTTCCTGCAGGGGGTGCCAGAGAAGAGTGTGACAACCCCTTAGCATGAGGGAGGGCAGAGCACTGGCATCAGGGTGCTATTTGCTCATCCTGCTGAGCAGTCAGTCCTTTACCCTATGTCATTGAGGACCAGAGCCTTGCGCTGAGCCTCCAGGACCCTTGTTGCCTTTGTTCTTAACCCCCTTTAAAAGCCCTTCAACCTCAGCCTTCATTGTCAAGCCCTCAGGATGCTGCTGCCTGCTCCTTCATGCCTTACCTCAGGTCTTCCTACTCTATACACTGCTTTTCTATGGGAGGGCTTCAAATCCCCTTCTCCTTTGGGGCTTCTGCCCTAAAGGCACACCACCTTCTGCCCCTGCCTCAGTACCTCCCTCTCACTGCCTTCCTC
>CAUYON010115694.1:0-12589 GCA_963573935.1 Arctocebus calabarensis | reverse complement strand
CTGGTGAGAATCTACATGCTGTCCCCCAAAGCTCAGGAACACAGGAAGGGAATCTACTCTCACCACTGCTATTGAGCATCATACTGTAAACTCTGGATACTTTCATAAGACAAGGAAAGGAAAGGAAAAGTAACATCTCTGCAAAAAAATCCTGAAGAATCCACAAAGAGAGCAACAGAAAACAACTTCTGGAACTAACAAGCCATTTGCATCAAGGTTGCAGGATACCGAGTTAATACACACAATCAATTTATTACTTAAATGTCAACAAACAAAAACTGGGATTTGAAATTAAGACATAGTACCATTTAAATGAGCACAGAAATGACATTCTTGAATAAGACCTGGCAAAATATTTACAAGAACACGTGAGGAAAATTACAAAACTGTGCTGAAGGAACTCAAAAACAATCTATGTCCATGTGAAATACACATGTGGGTGGATAGGGGGACTGTACATTGAAAAGTGGTCATTTTTTTCTAATTGGATGTAGAGACTCTGAGCTATCCTGAGAAGTCTTATCAAAGACATGAACACACTGATTTTGAAAGTTACATGCACAGGATAAGGATTTAGAGAAGAAAATATCGAAGGAGAAAAATGACAAAGGGCTGATTGCACCCAATTTCAGATTTGCCATGTGACAGGGTGGGACCTGTGACACAGCAAACCATTGAATCAATGGAACAGAGAGCCTAGAAGTAAACCCACACAGATAGAGTAAACTCAACTGTGGCAAAGGCACAAAGGTTACCCCATTAAGAAAAGGTCATTTTTTCAACATATGATGCTGGAACAAGTCAATCTTCTCATTCAAGAAATAAATTTAGACACAAATTTACACTTTTCCTATAACTGAAGTCAAAGTGAGTCACAGATCTGGCTGGGTGTGGTGGCTCATGCATGTAATCCTAGATCTTTAGGGGCCAAGGTGAGTGTTTTCCTTGAGCTCAAGCGTCTGAGAACAGCCAGAGCAAGACTGAGACCATGAATCTAACAACAACAACAACAAACAGAAAATAGATGAACTCAAAATATTGAAGTGAGGTTAATGTGAACTATGATGGCAGAAGAGTCTACACAGGTGACAGAATAAGACCTAGTCTCAAAAATGTGTGTGTGCATGCTAGTGTGTATCTATGGTTATATCTATAATTCTACGGATCATAGACCAAAATATTAGGTATAAATTATCATATCTCAAAAATAACTCATCACTATTAACTCCTCAGTCTTAAGCAATGAACCAACTTCCTCAGACTGTTGCTTGGTAATTCCCTTTATGGAGAAGTACCCAGGTAAGGCAAAGTTCCCAGCAGAAGAAGGTACTTTATGAGGTCCCTATAAACACCCCAACTGGGGGCCTTTTCTTCACTGAGGTGCATTTATGGATATTCCGTTCCCACATCTTGTGGCTCCTGCTATGTATGAGTCATTTTGACAGGTAAGGACTCTAAAATTAAGCAAAATACACCCAGCACAGCCTCAGAGTCTATAAGGACAGCGCTCAGGATAGAGCATAGAAACTGTCATTCCTAGGCCAGTGCAGGGGCTATTGCTGTCCCCTACAAAGCCGACCTGGTAACACCCTCCTGGTCTACCCTGACAGAGAATCGAGGCCTCACATATAGGCCTTGGTGCATGAGGGGTGAAGACACTGAGTTAAGATACTAGGAGCTGGGTGACGCCTGTGGCTAAAGAAGTAGGGCGTTGGCCCCATACACCGGGGGTGGGGGGTCCAAGCCTGGTCCTGGCCAAATGTGGTAAAAAAAAAAGACACTAGGAGCTCACCACAAACATTTCGGTCCTCTTTTCCCACAGACCAGCTATGACCGTGTCATGACCCCAAGTATGACCTAGAAACCTAAGTGGCTGGTTAAAGAGCCACATGGGGAGTGGATTGCCTTGTCCTCCAGGCACCTTATATCAGCTCAAAGTGATGTGGGCCTGTGACCCCCTTACCTGGACTGAGCGAGCCGGCAAGGCGTTCTGCCAGCCTGTGCCCTGAAGCCAGGAGAAACTGGAGGCCCTGCCCCTGGCTGTTCTCAGGGTCATCATCAGAGACTAGGGTTTTCAGTAGAAAGGATAGCTCTCTTCCATTTTCTAATTTCTGCCTCAGCTGGGCCAGCTCTTGGGTCTGATTTTCAATGACCTTTTGAGCTTGCCTGTGGACAGAGCAAAAGGAAATTTCAAAGGGTCCCATGAACAATATATGATATGAGCTCTGGCAGAGATTTCTGTGAAAACATCCCTGGAAACCTTCCAAAATGCAATCCTGGCACAAATCTGGGGACCTGTTGTGGCAAAGAGAGACAGGAATGTGTGAGGAAAGTCCCTCGGGGTCCAAGTATGCTCCCATTAGAGTCCTGAATGTTCCCTTCATGGTGGGATTGGACACCCAGCCTCACGGTGATGTGTGGCCAGGTCCAGATGGGGCTGATTCCTAGCATGAAAGAACACCAGTTACAAGACCAAGGAGACAATATTCTCCAGGGAAAAAAATCAGAAGCCACGTTCAGTCCAGAGGTGACTAAAGCTCAGAGTAAACGGGATGGTGAATAGGCAGCATTTGTAAGTTTTAATTGTGTAACTGGAAACTCTATGAGTGCAATTTTGTAATGTGGATACACTGCACAGAGTGAAGTCTGGGCTTGGAGTGTCTCCATCCCCTAGATGCACATTTTGACTACACTAAGTGCTGCTGAGTTGGTTAGTACCATTTGGTTAATAGTTCTGCAAATTTTGCTTTCATAATCATTGTTTGAAAAGAGAAACTGTGTCTCTGAGCTACACTTTTAGGCTCCTTGTTTTAGTACTGTCTGTTCACAACGTGCCTGCTGTGTCCATCCAGCTCTACCCCTACCCAGGGGAGATCTGAGCTGTCCTAGCTGAGACACCCACTTTGGGGACTCTAACACCTTCCCTCCTGCCACCTGCCCTCCATCCCTCACCTGAGCTGGGCAGTGAGAGTTGAGTCCTCCGCCGGCTTTTCCTCTTCCACATCTACCTTCTCCCCAAGCACAACTTCTAGAATTTCCTCGAATCCTTTACATTCTGAGGAAAGACAGAAAAACCTGCCTCAGTAAGAGACTGACATGCTGCTGTGGTCACCGCTACTGGGGAGGACACAGTTCCATAAAGAGGACAAACCTGTCCACAATACCAGATTCTGTGAGGGGATTTATACACCTTTCTTTCTCCATTTCACAATCCCATGGCTAACCCCTATGAAACATGAGGAAAGCGAAGCTTAAAGCCCCACAAAGTCACCTGCAAATCTTGAGTTGCGATATAGGAGAGTCAGAATCGACATTCCCTAAGGCTTGACGCTGAGCCAGGGGCCACTGGACCAGGCTGAGCAGTCTGTGATATAAACCCAGGTCTGGGGCATGAGAACTGATTCCTGCACAGCTGGAAAGGCCCTGAGGATGACCTGGCAGAGAGTCACTTCTACTAGGAATGTAGAGAGCACACAAGTATCACACACATGGATACACTTACCTGGACACATTGGGGTAAAACTTTAAGTCATTAGACCACATGGATATGGTTGAAAAATTCCAAGCAGATTCCATTGTATGCTGGCTCTGGGGAGGCCTGAGTTTAATGAGTAGTAACAGACTGTGCAGTCAGAGTGTGCACTCCTGGCAGCCCTGCCATGACAGCTTCACAAGCATTCACTCATGTGCTCATTACAACCAAAGAAATTAATAGTAGGGAACAACCCTGTGACCAGAGGGAAACTGAGGCACAGAGGAAACAAACAATTTGCACTGGAGCGAGAGATATTCCCAGGGACTCTCCTCTCCACCCTGAGACATCATTCAGGTCTTCAGCCCTGTTTCATCTTCTCCTTCCACTTCCCAGTCGTTTCATATCCTCACATAATGATGACAAGGATGGGCGATGATAAAACCCAGTTTGTCTTTTCATAAACCCTTCCCTTCACTTAGTAATTTTTGCCTTTCTCATTCAGTGCTTGTCATTTAAAGACATCCCCGGTGCGTTATTGGAAAATAATTTATAGGAAATTGATGGAAATTAAGCCTCGAAAGACAAGATTTCTTCTGACCCTGCTGCTGTGCACATCACCCATTCCAAGAAACCTTAGTTACTACACTTCTCTTTCCCATCAGGACAAGTGGTGGCAGTGGCCAGAAGGACAAGGGGAAGGATCCCTCTGCCCACTGCTGAGTCACAGTTTTGCTGGTCTCCTCCGTGGACCCGTTCTCACTTGGGTAATCACGTCTCATAGCTTAGACCTTCAAGGCCCACCTGAACCTACTGGGTGTCCCGGGTACCTGAAGGTTCAACAGTTCAGGGGACACACAGTGGTGGGAGAGGTTCTCTGACATGCCCAGAAGCACCAGGTCCCTGCCAAGCATGTTTCACATGACTCACACCAGAACCAGTGTTCCAGGAGACAGGATCCTTCCCACAGGGTCGGCTCTCTCCATGGGGTCACTCAGGATCCACAGTGTCTGTTAGGAGCACACTCCTCAGGAAAGTCCTTTAGAGCTAGGGCTGAGTCCTGTCACCACCTTCCTCTGAGGACACAGCACAGTGCTCTCCTACTGGGCCTCAACAGAAGCTTGAATTGAATGGAAGGCTGTCAGTTTCAGAAATTCAGAACCCCAGGGACGCTACATGACTGTGACATAGGACACAGTACAGAGAGGACCCTCCACACACCAATTCAGTTTGTGCCTCAAAATAACAGGTCCGTCCTATCCTGCTGTGGGAACAAACAACTCAGACTGTGACCTGAGACCCCTCCCACTCCTCACATGGAACCAGGGTGAAATCTTTGTGCCTCAAAGTTTCCATCCTCAGGGAAAATGAAGTTCAAACACATACTTGTCACTTTCCAGCAAAATGTTCAGGGTGAAATTAGATCAGGGGAAGGGAAGAATGAAGTCCACTGAGTGCTCATTTGGTCAGACAGAAGACACAGTGTCCCTAACACTGAGGACTGTGACTGCACAGGATTTACTCTATCACTGTAGCTCGTTAGCCAGGGAGAATGTAGTGGACTCCAAGATGGCCAGGTGCTCTCTCAGGTCCAGCACCTGCTGCTACTCTTGGCCAGCTGGGCCTTCAGCTCCTTGATGTGGTCCCCAGTGTTGACCTCTGCCCTCTGCCTATACACAGAGGGGACAGGTACTGTCATTATGGAGGATGGGAAAAGGAGGGACCACCTGGGACTAGAAAGAATAAACACAAACACAGGATGGGTAAAAAACTAGGGAAATTGAATAGGTTTCACCAGGACTGCGGAATGACAAACATGTCACTCTTAACTTACTGTTCAGGGCAATGTGATGAAGAGCCTCTTCACTGTTGAACAAAATTTGTCCTAAACTTACAGAGCTCAGAGCTAAGGTGCTACCACCAGCTCACATTCTGTGTTAAGTGAGGTAGGCAGAGACCAGCCTCTGGTAACAGCCTGAGGTTGCCATAACAGAATTAGCAGATGGGGGTGTCACGGAATCTGAGGAGCTTCCAACTTCCAGTTGCCTGGCCCATGCTGATACACAAGGCATGTGGTCTAGTGTAAAGGTCACCCCTGATGGAAATACCCCAGGGCAGGCATGGTGCAGAGTAGTGTAGCCTCGTGTGATGCCACCATCCAGCTCTACCTAAGAAAAGTTCAGCCTGTTTCCTATGTTCCTCCTCATGCACATGTGAAAACATCTCAGTGGATATTTTCCTCACCTGTTTTACTTTCTGTGAGTTCGCTAAATAGTCACCAGAGCATTTCATTACCGTAAAAACAGGTCTTACGGTGTTTCGTGAACTGAATACTCTGAAACTCTGTAATGTCCAATGTGCATCTCTCACGCCACTCCTCTCTGCTTATTCCTCCACACCTTCCACTCTGTAAACAGTACGGAACAAAACTGAGTTTGTCATAGTGAGGGACAAAAACCTAGACTTTCATCTGCTTCTGTCCTTTCTTGAGTCTGGCTGCATTCTAATTTTGTGTTGATTCCTGTTCTCTCACGAGGGCAGCTGTGTGCTCTTCATTATACCTACTTCACCTGAGATTTCACTGCCACCTATACCCTCCCTATATGAGGGCTGCTTTGGGTTTTCATTTACCATTTCTAAGCATTATATTTTATACTTATTACTAGAGAATTTCATTATACACCTTATGTTCTCTTTACCACCAGTCACAGACATGATCATCTATGTTGGGAGAATATATCAACCTGATGGGAGCTTTTAGGTGTTTGGTAATTTCTTCCCCATACTGCACAGAACAAGAACAAGAGCAGGTCCATGGAAAATTGCTCCATATATCTGTGTGAACTGACCTGACCTGACACTGTCACCCTGATGTTGTGTTTCCCTGACAACAAGGAAAGATCAAGGTCCTGAGTCTGGGGTGATGAGGTTCCACAGTGCCATATTCAGAGAACTCAGGTGAGTCTGATATAAGAGGGACACGCAGGCAGGGCAAAGGGAACCCCCGAGGCTCCTGCTCAAATTGTTTCCTTCAATTTCCACTCGGGTCTTATGAGTCTGAGACAGGGAGATACCCTATATCCCAAACCTCTGTAGTCCAGCAGGTGTACGGCCTCACTTGAGGGTATAACTGTGCTCTCATGAACCCTGAACATTCATGTCAAATTGGATGAAGCAGAATTGGTCTACCCCTTTGAACATGTGTCTCTGACACCTGAAACCATCCTACTGCTATGCCATGGAAGATATTTTTGTTGAGATGTCTGTCAATCCTTGGGGTCACTGGGTCCACATTCACTAGATATTCTGTTGAAAAAGGAATGATTCTGGGCAGCTCTTTTAGAGCTCCACCATCTCTTCGCTGTCATATGGTGTAGTTTACCCCCAGTATGAGTTCCATTCTGCCTTCTCTTATGTCACTCTCCCATACTATCCAAGCTATCCCCTTGGCCCCAGAGATAGAGTGATTTTCCCACTGTATGTATTCCCTTAAAGACCTCCCAATCAGGTGACATCAAGAGAGGATATGGTTGCCTTTGTCATTTGTTATACACCTCCTTGATTTGGGATACTTGGAGAATGTACAGGCCCTAAAACTCATCACTTCAGAAAAAGTCACTCAATTATCTCTTATGATGTTATACTATAACCCAACTCATCCATGGAGTCTCCATAGCCACAAATCCTCAGCACAATCATGAGCAATTTAGAGATCCACTTCCCAACCAGACACTATTCAAGAGTTTCCACGCTATCACTACCCTACTTTGCTTCTTGGTGCTATAACCTGAATACCATCTGTGAAACAAAACACAGGGAGGGACCCATACTGCCCATTCCAGTGGACACTGGTGGCCCCTAGGACATTGTCCAGGTAGAGTTGACCTGAACCTACAAGGGATATGTAGCCCAGGCCTGTCCCCATTCCAGGTTAGCATCTTTCTCGTCAGCAGGGGAGCCTGTGGTGTGAGGTACTGATTTCCTACCCACCGAGCCCCAAAGCTCCCTTCAGAGCAGACAACTCTCAGCTCCTTTCTGTGAGAACCAGACCACCTTCCTCTGATGCCCAGTGCAACCCTAAAAGACTTCACGACAGGGGTCAGTAAATGCACTCACTGAGCTGAGGTCACTTCGAAGCCAGCTTCCTACAGATGTGCGGACGTGAAATTCTACAGAATTGGAGAGGATGCACAAAGGATTGAAACAATGGGTGTCATATGCTTCTATCTCTATGAGGACAGAAATCACTCTGTTTATACACAATATGAATATCACAAATCCAAATTTTTTGACTAGTTTCTCCACGTGTTCATTACAAACATGGAAATTGCTTTCTTCCTTGCTACATTCATTTTGATGTGAAATGTAAGCATAAAATATAAGCTACTGAAAATATATAAATGGACTCAGTACTTAATGTATTTTCCTGAAAAATTAGTGAAGTATGGTAACCATTTAACTTATCAGAAGAATGAAGAATAGCATAACCTTTCTGGCGGGCACAAACTTACAATTCCTGCTACATTTACCTCATGGTGTCTCCAGAAGGCCATGATGTACTTAGTAGCTGCTGACATCAGCAGTTTTCTTGGGTGACCTTGCCAGTGTTGACTTGGAGAGCACCCGGCGGACAGAAGTGGGTTGTATCCGGGGTGTGGAGAGGGTTGTGTCTCAACAGTCCTAGGCTTTCTCCTAAAGAACCCAGGTGAACTGGCATCAGCAGAAGTCAAGTCAGGACAGAGGTTGGGGAGGAACCTGAGGTCATGAGGACAGAGCCCACTTCATAGAAGACAGTCATGTCATGACAAGGGCAACATTTGACCACTTTGGGTGGGAAACATTTCCCAAGTCATGAAGTTGAGAATGTTGCCTTAAGGATGAAGAGGAAGAACAGAGTGAGAGAAGAAAGGAAAAGGTAATGATTTCAAAGAAGATGAAATCAATGCAGATCAAAGAAGCTAGGGACAGAGCCTGATGTCACAGAAGATTAGTCCAGGCTTTTATTTATTTATTTATTTATTTAATTTTTATTAAATCATACCTATGTACATTAGTGCAATCATGGGACACAAGGTCCTGACGTCATATACAATCAAATATTTTCATCAAACTGTTAAACATAGACTTCATGGCATTTTCTTAATCACTCTAGGAAGACAATCGTATTCTGCATTTAGTAAGTTTCACCTGTATCCTTATAAGATGCACTGTAGGTGTGATCCCCCCAATGGCCCTCCCTCCACCCATCCTCCTGCCATCCCTATCCTCCCCTACCCTTTTTCCCATATACTTGTGTTAAAATTGGGTTTTAGCCTTCACACGAAAGCTATAAATTAGCTTCATAGTAGTGCTGAGTATATTGGATACTTTTTCTTCCATTCTTGAGATATTTTGCTAAGAAGAATATTTTCCAGCTCCATCCATGTAAACATTAAAGAGGTAAAGTCTCCATCTTTCTTTAAGGCTGCAAAATATTTCATGGTATACAAGTACCACAATTTGTTAATCCAACCGTGGGTCGATGGGTACTTGGGCTTCTTCCACAACTTGGCAATTATGAATTGGGCTACAATATATATTCTGGTAGCCAGTTTGCCCAGCAACATTTGTTAAATAGGGAATCTTTTCCCCACTGAATGTTTTTAATTGGTTTGTCAAAGATCAAATAACAGTAAGTAGCTGGGTTCATCTCTTGGTTCTCTATTCTGTTCCATACATTTACCTCTCTGTTTTTGTGCCAGTACCATGCTGTGTTGATCAGTATTGATCACTATTGATTTATACTATAGTCTGAAGTCTGGAAACACAACTCTTCCTGCATTGTTTTTATTTCTGAATAACATCTTCGCTATTCAAATTTTTTTCTGATTCCATGTGAAATGATGTATTATTTTTTTGAGATCTTTGAAAGATGATAATGGAACTTCAATCAGCATTGCATTAAAAAGTTCTTTTGCTTTGGATAGTATAGACGTTTTGACAATGTTGATTCTTCCCAGCCATGAGCATGGTATGTTTTTCCATTTGTTAACATCATCAGCTATTTCTTTCCTTAGAGTTTCATAGTTCTCTTTATATAGATCTTTCACATCCTTAGTTAGATAAACTCCCAAATATTTTATCTTCTTTGGCACTGCTGTAAATGCAATAGAGTCCTTGACTGTTATTTCAGCTTGGCTATTGTTGGTATATATAAAGTCTACAGATTTTTGAGTATTGATTTTGTAACCTGAGACACTGCTGTATTCCTTGATGACTTCTAAGAGTTTTGTAGTAGAATCCCTGGTATTTTTCAGATATACAATCTTATCATCTGTGAAGAGTGAAAATTTGATCCTCTTCTGATCGTTGATCGCCTTTTAGTCCCTCATTTCAATGGCTTCCATTATGATGTTAAAGAGCAGTGGAGAGAATGGGCTACCTTTCTGGTTGCTGATCTGAGTGGAAAAGATTTCAATTTAACTCCATTCAGTATGATATCGGCTGTGGGGTTGCTGTAGATGGCCTCTATTAGTTTAAAAAATGTCTCTTCTATACCCATTTTATTAAGTGTTCTGATCATGAAGGAATGCTGGATACTATCAAAGGCTTTCTCTGCATCAATTGAGAGCATGATATGGTCTTTGTTTTTTTAATTTATTTATGTGCTGGTTTAATATTCATAGATTCATTTATCTTGAAGCAGCCTTGAGATCCTGGGATAAAACCCACTTGGTCATGTTGTATAATTTGTTCGATGTGTGGCTAAATTCTTTTTGCTAGGATCTTGTTGAATATTTTTGCATCAATAGTCACTAGTGATATTGGTCTATCATTTTATTTTCTTGTTGAGTCTTTTCCTGGTTTGGGAGTCAAGGTGATGTTTGCTTCCTAGAATGTTTTTGGGTAGTAGTCCTTATTTTTCTATATGTTGGAAAAGGTTGAGTAATATAGGTATTAATTCTGCAATAAGGTTTGGTAGAATTCTGATGTGAAGCCATCTGGTCCAGGGGGCTTCATTTTAGGGAGATTTTGTATAGTTTATGCTATTTCAGAACTTGTTATAGGACTTTTCAACATTTCCCCTTCATTCCGACTATGTCTTTAAAGGTGGCATGCTTCCAAATATTGGTCAATTTCCTTCATATTTTCATATTTCTGAGAATAAAGTTTTTGTACTATTCATTGAGGATGTTTTAGTTTCTGAAGAATTTGTTGTTATTTCTTCTTTACCATTTCTGATTGATGACATTAGAGATTTTATTCCTTTTTTTTCTGGTTAGGTTAGGCAAAGTTTTATCTATTCTACTGACCTTTTCAAAAAAACACTTTTCAATTTATCGATCTACTGTATAATTCTTTTTTTTTTTCAATTTCATTTAATTGTGCTCTAATTTGGGGTATTTATTGTATTCTTCTGGGTTTGGGATTGGAGTATTCTTCCTTTTACAACTGCTTGAGATGTCCTGTTAAGTTGTCAACTTCCTTTCTTTTTGTTCTCTTGAGGAAGGCATGCAGTGCTGTAAATTTCGCTCTTAGGTGTGTCTTTGAAGTATCACAGAGATTCTGATAATTCGTGTTTTCATTATCGTTTTGTTCAACAAATTTGGTAATTTCATTCTTCATTCTGTCCATGACCCAGCTATCATTCACCATAAGGTTATTTAGCTTCTATGTTTTTGTATGAGTGTGCAGATTCCTGTTGTTACTGAGTTCCACTTTTATTCCATGATGGTCTGTGAAGATGCAAAGAATAATTTCTATCATTTTAAATTTGCTGAGTTTAGATTTGTGACCTAAGATGTGATCAATTCTGGAGTATGTTCCATGGGCTGATGAGAAAAAAGGTATTCAGTTTTGTTAGGATGAAATGTTCTGTAGATGTCTGCTTAATTCAAATTTTGAACGGTTAAGTTTAAATCTAAGGTTTCTTTGCTTAGCTTCTTATTGGAGGATCTATCCAACACTGATAAAGGTGTGTTAAAAGCTCTGACACTATGGAGATGGAGGAAATCACATTACTCCTGTCTCTTAGAGTTTCTCTTGTACATTGAGGCTCATTCTGGTTGGGTGCATAAATATAAATAATTGAAATCTCATCATATTGAGTCTTGCCCTTAAGAAATATGAAGTGACTGTCCTTATTTTTCCTTCCTTTTGTTGTTATAAATCCTATTGCATCTCCAAACGAAATTGCAACAACTGGTTTTTTTTTGTTGTTGTTTTGTTTTGTTATGGTTTTTTTCTGATTTCCCTTTGCCTGGAATATATATGACCATCCCTTCACCCTGAGTCTGTATTTATCATTTAAGGTAAGATTTGAGATTCTGGAATACAGCAGATATCTGGCCTGAGTTATTGTATCCAGTTAGCCAGCCTGTGCCTCCTTAGAGGACAATTTTAGCCATTCACATTAATTGAGAGTATTGATAGACCTGGTAGAATTTGGGTTATCAAGTTTTTTGAGAGACCAGTGGACAGGTTTATTCCTTTCACCATTGTGGAAAATGGAATTTGATCAATAGTTTCAAAGTGAGTTTACTTTTGTGGTGGAGAATAGCGCTGATCATTATGGAGTATAGGTCTGAGGATATCCTGGAGAGCTGGTTTCTTTATGTCAAATTTCTTCAACATGTGAATGTCATTGAAGTGTTTAATTTCTCCATCATAAATGAAACTCGGGTTAGCTGAATACAGGATCCTGGGTTGAAAGTTACTTTCTTTTAGGGGATTAAAAGTCACTGAACACCCTCTTCCAGGTTGAAAGTTTTCAGCAGAGATTTCTGCAGTTATTCTTATATTCATCCCATTGTAGGTTATCATTTTTTTTATGTCTGGCTGCTTTCAGAATTTTCTCCTTCATATTGACTTTAGTGAAGTTAATTGTGATGTGCCTGAGTGATGGCTTTTTTCGGGTTGAGTCATGCTGGGTTCTGAAACTATCTGCTATCTGAATTTCAGACTGTACAGGCATGTTTGGGAATTTCTCTTTCATAATCTTATGAAGAAGAACCTCTGTGCCTGGTGAAGCTACTTTGTAGCCTTCAGGGATCTCTATAAGTTCAAATATTGGTTTTCTATGAATTATCCCAGAGCTCCCTGAGAGAGTGATCCATTTTTGCTCTCCACTTCTCTTCC
>CAUYON010115693.1:0-25807 GCA_963573935.1 Arctocebus calabarensis | reverse complement strand
GTACCGTGGCATCACAGCTCACAGCAACCTCCAATTCCTGGGCTCAAGCGAGTCTCCTGCCTCTGCCTCCCAAGTAGCTGGGACCACAGGCGCCCGCCACAACACCCGGCCATTTTCTGGTTGCAGCCATCATTGTTGTTTTGGCGGGCCCGGGGACTGGATTCGAACCCGCCAGCTCAGGTGTACGTGGCTGGCGCCTTAGCCCGCTGAGCCACAGGCGCCGAGCCCATTTTTGTTCTTTTTTTAAAGACAGATTCTTAATCTTTTGTCCAGTATGGAGTGCAGTGGCATCATTATAGTTTACAGCAACCTCAACTCCCTAAGCTCAAGCAATCCTCCCCCCTCAGCCTCCCAAAGTGCTAGAATTATAGGCATGAGCCCCCATGCCCTGCTGAATCCTTAGCTATTTCTATTCTTTGTGCTGAACCATTAACTTTTCTTAATTTATGCAAAGCAGAAATAAAAGCATGTTTTGAAAATACTGTTAATATTATTGATTTACAACTTGGCTCTGAGAAAGTTTCCAAGCTCATTTTCTCCTTCCATCCAGATAACCACTCCAGCCTCTTCCATTAGGAATTCTAGAGCCACTGTGGGCTCCCAAGCTCCTTGTGGCTGGGTTTGTCATGGATGCTCTTCCTGTTCATGTCCACGTGCATGGGTAAAGAGCTTTGGAGGTGGCAAGAGCCATAATAAGCCCAGGAGGTCATCCAAGTTTCCCTAGCACGTTCAAGTCAAAGAGTCCAGAAGTCCAGTCCCAGGCCTGGGCACGGCTGGGTGGGGTAGATGAGATAGGGGAGGGGACAGGAACTATGTACTGAGGTCTTTGATGGGTCTGGCAGGCCAGCAGTGTCCAGTAACACTTTTCCCAGCTCTGGTTATACTTGGCCCAACTCTAGTGGTCACCCGTTGTCCTGAGACACCCTTTGCTTTCTCTTAGATCCAGGAAATGGCTCTAAACACCAAGCTCTAGACCTAGGAGGAAAGTGCCTCTGGGTTTGGGACCCCAGTCCTAGCAGGAGGGAACAAGCTGCTTCTCTGAGGGGCAGTGGAAGGGGAGGGAATTTGGAGGGAATCTGGAGGAGAGAAGGAGAAGGGGGGGGCACTTTGCTTGACGCCACAGTGGCCTGGCTTGGTATCTGCTGATGTCTGTCTGTGGCTAAGAGCTCCAGGTCTGGGACACAGAGATGCTTGGCGGCCAAGTGCAGAGATGTCAGTGTGCAGGACATGAGATGCTGCCTCGATTTTCCCCTCCCCTTCACCTTTCCTACCCTCCCCCAACAAGCCCTCAGGGAAATTGCTAATTTACTCCTTTTTGCCAGGAGTCTGGGAACCTTTGGATGCCACTGGTGCAGGTTCTAGCTGGGATTCTGTCCTATGTCATATTGGGCAAGTCACTTAATGACAATAACCTAGTTTGTGTGGAGTCACAAATGGTGCCCATCAGATCCTCCCACCACTTCCACTTATGACCCTGTACGTGGATTACCTCATTCAATCCTCAGCAATTCTGTGAGATGCTGTGACTGCACCCATTTTAAAGATGAAGAAACTGAGGCTTCAAGTGACCGTGACAGTCCCAATGTCATAAGCCTAAGAAATGGCAGAACTGGGATTTAACCTGTGGTCTCCAAAAGCAAGCTTAAGGAGGTCAAGTGACCTGCCAAAGGTTGTACATGTAGAAAGTGGTAGAGGCAGGATGCAAACACGTTTCTTTTACCAACAAGCCAACATCCATTCTGCCAATTAAAAAAAAAAAAAAATGAGGGGGCCTGAGGGGATAATCTCAGAGGTTGGTCCAGTTGAGATACTTTCTTTCTTTCTTTCTTTCTTTCTTTTTTTTTTTTTTGCAGTTTTTGGCCAGGGTTGGGTTTGAACCTACCACCTACTGGTGCCCTACTCCTTTGGGCCACAGGCGCCGTCCAATACTTTATACTGTCTAATTCAGGGTTGCAGTAAAAGGAAGGTGGAAGGAAATTGAGTGAAAATACAGAAGCTCCTCACTATTGCAGCTCGTTCACACCCCCTGACCCAGGATGTCATGTGGCTGCCCCAGCCCTGCCCTTTCAGCTTTATGTCTTCCCTCAGTGAAGGAGAGAAAAGGTCGTTCACCAGACTGAGGGCTGTCACGCCTTGGAGGCTGGGCCTCTGCAATCTCATACTGACTCACCCGGTGGCTTCTTCCCGGAGGAATGGGTGTTCACAGCCACAGAGCAGTCCCCACCTCTGACCCATTCATTCTGACCATGCCCTTACTCACCCACCCCTTGGTGTGTCAACAGTGAGACAGGTCCCTGAGGAGAGGGTAGGGCACGTCTCAGCTTTCCACTGGGACACACACTGGCAGTCTTACCAGACCCACTGAGCCTACACCTAGCCCTGGCCAGTGTCCTGGAAGCCCAGTGCACTTTTGAGCCTGCCTTCTCACTGTAGGAACACACCCTGGGGGAGGAGCAGCGTCCTTGTATGACAGGGGCCCAGTCCAGGCCGGCTCACAGCTCCTGTTTCCTCTGCTCTGTTGCCTGTGAGCCTGCCCACCCCGGGTACCAACATGGCCCACGAGCATCCCGCTTGCACCCTGGAGCCCAAGCACATCAGTCAGCTGCTGCTCTCTTCCCAGGAGGCCAAGAAGTCAGCCTACTGCCCCTACAGCCACTTTCCCGTAGGGGCTGCCCTGCTCACCAAGGACGGCAAGATCTTTTCAGGTAAGGGCGGGAGCTGGCATCCCTCCTCCAGGGTCAGAGGAGGATGTGCAGGAAGGGCACGGAGGCACAGGCAGCAGCTCTGTCCCCTCTTCTCTGGGCTTCCAGGCTATGACACTCTCTTCTATGTGCTCTGAAAACTTAAACTGTTGCTTAAATCCAAGGGCTTTCCATTTCTAGAGGACCCGGGTGAGGAAAGAAGTTTGAATGGGAAGCCACAAATCAATAACATCAAGGCCGTGGTGTGCGGGGAGGGAGAGGGTGAAGGCTGTGTCTGAGCCTCCTGTGGATCCGCCCCTTGCTAAGTCTTCCACATTGGTGATTCCTCACTGCTGGTCCACTGTCCCAGGTGTTTGGCTCCTTTTGTGATAAAGAAAACTGAGGCTCACAGGGGGCACATGGCTTGCCAGAGGTCTGATGGTGAAACCAGGGCTGCTGTCCCCAAAGCCCTCTTCTCTTCCCTCCACTCATTTTGCTGGGAGCTGGCGGGGTGGGGTGGGGTGGGGGAGGTGGAGGGTGGGTGGGTAGGGGGCTGGCGGGGGAAGGGAGAGAAGCAAGGAACCCAGAAGGTGGCTCATTAGTGGTGCCTGCCTTGCAGAGGGTCTTAGAGGAGAGAAACCAGCCGGGCTATGGGCATCCGCCAGTGAGTCACAGCCAAAGGGATGGCGTGGAAAGGGAACCTGAGTCTGCATTCATCTTCTCCTAAGCTCCTCTTCTTTGGTTTATTGGTTTTGTAGAAGGCTCATTTGAACACAAATTCAAACCTGCTTTTGTTAAGCTTAGAGGCACTCTCGCTCAGGACAGGGGGACATGGTGTTGTAGAAAGTATCTACAGTGGCCCTTGACTGTTGAGATTCCATTGGGTTCTATGAATCACCTGGGTGGTCAACATCTTTGTGCAGGAGAAGTAACCTTGATGGAGTGTTAGTTTGCGAACAGAAATATGATTTTTTTTTTTTTTTTTTTAGGGCTCACTTTGTTGCCCTTGGTAGAGTGCCATGGCTTCACAGCTCACAGCAACCTCCAGCTCCTGGGCTTAGGTGATTCTCTTGCCTCAGCCTCCCGAGTAGCTGGGATTACAGGTGCCTGCCACGTCCAGCTATTTTTTTGTTGCTCTTAGGCCGGGCCAGGTTTGAACCAGCCAGCCTCGGTATATGGGGCCAGTGCCCTACTCACTGACCCACAGGTGCCGACCTCAGAAATATGATTAATGTCACATATTTAACCATTACAACTGTGCAAGGCGGAGAAGGAAACTGAGGCCCAGAGAGATGAAGTGCTCAGTATTACAGAGCTGGGATCGGAGCCCAGAGATCCCCTGACTCCAAAGTCTGCTGCTCTCTGGGGAGGGAGCAAAGGGTCTCTGCATGTTATGTTGAAAATCGAGCCTCTCCTGGTGGCTGAGATGAATGTTAAACATTAACCACCACCACTGTAAACAACATCACAATTTGCAACGTTACAGAGCCTTGAACATGGAATCAGCCATGGATACCTCATCCCCTCCAGATGGTACAGCAGGGATGCTCCATGTTCTCCCAGCACCTACACTGACCCCGCTTGGACCACCTATCCCTGTCCTTTGCCTATCTGCTGCCCCCACTGGACTTGGGACTGCAGAGGGCAGAGGCTGCGTTTTGGACGTTTGGACCCTTGACTTTCTCCTGCACTGCATAGCACGTGCCAAGCCCAGAGCAGGCACTCAGTAGCTGTTGACAGACGGGGGGATGAATGAATGGGCTGGACCTTGCAGAAAACATCTGGGCTTTGGGAAGGCAGAAGGAGCAGGTTTGAGGCCAGCAGGTCGGCCACAGCATTTCTGGAGCCTGGTAGGGGGGCCAGTGTGGCTCCCTTACATCCACATCTTCAGCATTGGGACTGATGTCCTGTTCAGACCAACAGGAGTGACAGCCGCATCATTCCTCCAAAGCCAGGGATGCCACATACCACAATGGTGTGGTCTTTTCAGTTTTTAAACTCACAGTAAAGAAGCACACTTGCTTTTGTAAGTGACCCCAAGAGCTCCTTCAAGAATAATCCATGCCTTAGGGCATCTTTGGATTTTGGACATTTAACAAGTATTTGCAACAACAGCCTGGGCAACATAGCAAGATCCCATCTTATAAAACATTTAAAAATTGGCCAGGTGTGGTGGCCTGAGGCTATAGTCCTGCTGCTTGGGAGGCTGAGCCAGGAGAATCACTTGAACCTGGGAGTTGAAGTTTGCAAGTGAGATGTGAGCCTGCCCCTGTGCACCAGCCAGGACAACAGAATGACACCGTGTCTCCAAAAAAAAAAAAAAAGAACCCAGATATTTTCCAAACACCAAACCTGTGCCAGGCAAGTTACCAGGTGCTGGGGCTATCACGGGAGCAGAAATGACAGAGTCCCTGCCCCCACAGAGGTCCCCTTATCTTACGTGGGCCATCTTGCAAGGTGGGAGCTTCCAGAAATGACGTGGAAGGAGGGAAGATGAACAAGAGTGTGGCCTCTTTAAATTGCAGAGAACGGGTTCGGCGCCTGTGGCTCAACGGGCTAAGGCACCAGCCACATACACCTTAGCTGGCGGGTTCAAATCCAGCCCAGGCCCGCCAAACAACAATGACGGCTGCAACCAAAAAATGGCCGGGCGTTGTGGCGGGTGCCTGTAGTCCCAGCTGCTTGGGAGGCGGAGGCAGGAGACTCGCTTGAGCCCAGGAATTGGAGGTTGCTGCGACCTTTGATGCCATGGCACTCTATCCAGGGTGACAGCTTGAGGCTCTTAAAAAAAAATAATAAAATAAATTGCAGAGAACGGCCTGGTGTCGCTGGACAAAGGGTTGTACAATGGGCCTTAGGGAGGCCCAATGGTATGAGTTGAAGGCTGGGTTTCAGTGCTGGTGCAACGTGTATCAGCTGTGTGACCCCGGGTGAGACCATTTACCCTTTGGAGTCTCAGCTTACACATTTGTAAGCTGGGGATCATATGCCCACCTTTCAGGATTACAGAAAACAGAGCTGGCGTTCAGCTGCTATGCCTGGAATGGCATGGCTACTAGCATCTGCTCTGATTGGTTGGTGCCTGTGCTGGGTCTGTCACTGAATATGCTGACTCTCACCCCTGGTGGTGAGGCTTGAAATGACCAAATGCCTAGAAAGCTTCTGCCTCACGATAAGAATGTCACAGGGTCCAGTGCAATGGGTCACGCCTGTGATCCTAACACTGGGAGGCTGAAGTGGAAGGATGAATAGCTTGAAGTCAGGAGTTCGAGGCCAGCCTGAGCAAAAGTGAGACCCCTATCCCCACTTAAAATGGAAAAAAAACAACCAGGCATCGTGGTGCATTTCTTTAGTCCCTGCTACTCAGAAGGCTGAGGCAGAAGGATAACTTGAGCAGAGGAGATCGAGGGTGCAGTAAGCTATGATGATGCCATTGCACTCTACCCAGAGAGAGACTCTGCCCCCCCACCTGAAAAAATAAAGAAAAACAGAATGCCACAAATGGTAGCTGCTTCCACTATTACTATTACTATTAATGATGGAATACTACATTATTATTTGGAGGCATATTGTTGTGAACTTAAATTTTTTTAAATTATTATAGGTACGTAGGGCTGTATATCTTTATTGGGTACGTGTGATGTTTTGCTACAGGCATATAATTGATCAAGTTAGGATAATTGGCTAATACCAATTACCCTGATTTCTTTGTGTTAGGAACATTTCGATTATTATGGAGAACTTTTGAAGCCTAAGCAGAGATGTCAAGATTGAAAGTGACAGCCGGGTATGGTGGCTTACGCCTCTAATACCAGCTACTTGGGAGGCTGAAGCAGGAGGACCACTTGAGCCCAAGAGTTTGAGACCAGCCTGGACAACATACCGACCCTCTCTCTAAACAATACATCAATTAATTAACTAAAATAAATAAATTAACAAAATGAAAAAAAGTATTTTTAAAAGATTTGAAGAGGAAGGAGGGAGCCAAGGAATATTCTTAAGAGTAACACAAAAGTGGTGTTTGGAACATTTAATCTGACAGATGTTCAGGGAGGGCTGGAGCCGAGGCACAGTGTCAGAGACAGTGTCTGTTCTGCTCACTGACCTGTCTGCGGTGTCAGCAGATTGTCTGGCCTGTAGGTTTGTTGAACACATGAATGAGTGGCTTGGACAGGATGGTGGCAGCTAGAATGAAGAGCAAAGAGCGAGCTGAGAGATATTGTATGGGGCAGATAGACAGGCCTGAGACCAGCATTGTTAGTAAAGAAGGAAAGGAACGTGGTTCTAGCATTTCCAGCCAAGTGGCCCAGAGGAACGATCAGCCACTGACCAAGGTGCAAAGCTAAAGGCAGAGAAATTGTGCTGGGGATGTGTGGGCAGGGGATGTGTGTGCTGGGGATCTGTGTCTATCAGTAACTGGAAAATGGAGAGAACACTCCCTGAGCACTATATAATTGACCCATTGTAATCTCACAGCCAAGTCATGAAGAAGGACCATGAGGGTCACCTGCCTTAGTCAGAACACTATCCACTGTTGATGACAGAAAACAGCCAGAACCAGAAGTGGTAAGGCTAGGGCATGTCTCAGGGCAGCTGGATCCAGGAATTTAAATGTCACCACACCCTTTTAATCCTGGGTGCTGGTTTCTTTCTCTTATCCTGCAAGTAGGCTTTCTGCAGGCATCAGGAAACACGAGTGCAGGCAGGCTCTGATTTTCATCCTCACAACCTCAAATCCAGAGAGGAAAGACCTTTTCCCCAGCAACTCCAAATGGGAAAAAAATCCCAGGGAACTGCTCTGATTGGCCCATCTCCAATCACAGGCACATCCCTGGACCAATCACTGTTGTCATGTTGAGGTGGTGTGATTGGCCAGGTCATTCAATATCCCTCCTTGATGGGAAGTAGGTGGGTTTGTTACCAGGACAAGGAGGGGGAGAGTGCCAAGTACACCAAACCAATTGCTAGTGCACCCACATTTTATAAACGGGATACAGGAAGCTCAGTTTTGTCTGATTCTAAATGTTATGCTCCTTCTGCTGCCCCTTGCTGCAGGAGATGTATGTGGAAGGGGGCAGAGAGAGTTGTGCTGAGAGGAGGTTGGGAGGGAACAAATGGAGGGCATTTATCAGAATTCCTGGAGCTTCTTATTGAGCTAGGAGGTGAGGCTAGGTGCTGAAAGTTGGTAGTTAGCTGAGGCACGGAAATGGGGGGCCTCAACCACAAGAGGAAACCTGATGTGTCATCATGGGGTAAAGTAGAATCGATTCAGAGGCACGAAAGATATGGCTGAATTTAGACATTGCCCATGTCTGTAGCTTTCTCCAGCTGAACAAAAGACCAGCCTCCATGGAATGTCCACCCCCAGAGGCAGCTGGTATTCCCTCTATTTCAAAGGCAAGTCTGGCTGCAAAGACAGCCTTGCTGTCATGACCTCATAAGAATCTTCTTTTTCCCTCCATCACTCCCAGCCCTGCCCAGGGCCTTCTGCCTCTCACAGATGGGCTGCCCAGGTTGGTAATTAACAACTACAACAATTAAGTTCTCCAGATGCTGCATGGGCTGGTGACATTCTGTGACTTTTCAGGGAGAGCCGAGGGAGGATTGCCGAGAGAGGGGGAACTCACTGGTAAAGAAACAGCTGCTAGTGGAAAGGGGAATTAGGACACAGAGAGGAAAATTGAAAAAGCACAGAAGATGGGCAGGGAAATTGGACCAGCTGTGGGCAAGGCAGGTTCTCATGCAATGTGGCTGAGATGTGGGCAGACCACCTCTAACCCTAGGGTGCTGGACAAGGTGTCCTCGCCCTCGTATGGAGTTTGCACCTGGCAATGAGACCACTACAGTGCCAGGAAGGGAATTGGGACAGTGCCTGGACTCAGGACTTCTTAGTTGTGGCTGCTGCCAACTCTCCACTGACACCACCCAAGTGATGGGAGAGTCTCCGTCCTTCAGCTCATGACCTTGGGACAGTGGCATCTCTCCTTTCCTCCACCATTCCTCTCCATCCGCCCTTTGGGGGAAGCTACTTTACCAGCTTCATTACCAGCTGTAATGAATTCTAGGAGGGACAATTTTAAAAGACACTTAAGTATGTCCTGGCCAATGTAGTTGATCTTGGTGTAACTTTTAAATCCAATTCTTCACCCACCTTTTCTGGAACCAGATCCTGCTGTCCTTTCTCTTCCCTGGTCTCTTTTCTCTGACAGTGTCTGACACCAGCCCCTCTCCACAGCAGTTGACTGATGCCAGGTCCTGTACTGCAGCCCACAGTATTTCCAGGCTGGGTCAAAGCAGGCGTCTCTAACCCGCTTCTTCACCTCACAGTCCTTCCTGCCCACCACACTCCAATTTCCACTGTCCCTTCCCCCAAAGGAACATCCATTAGTCCTCTCCATGGTCACTCAATAGTGGTTTATTACAAATGTGAGCTTTACTAAAATTCCTTAACTCTAGAGTTGAGTTCAAATAGAGGCCAGACATGGAGGCTCGTGCCTGTAATCCTAATGCCTGGGAGGCCAAGGTGGGAGGATATCTTGAGACCAGGAATTTGAGACCAACCTGGGCAACATAGCAAGACTCCATCTCTACAAAAATTTTTAAGTTAATTTCTAATTAGCTGGGCATGGTGGTGCATACCTGTAGTCCCAGCTACTTGGGAGGCTAAAGTGGGAGGATCACTCGAGCCCAGGGGTTTGAGGTTGCAATGAGCTGTGATCCTATCACTGAACTCAGCCTGGACTACAAGTAAGACTATACCTATAAAACAAACAAACAAACAAACAAAGAATATAATCTATACATGGAAAATGTGCATTTGGGGCGGCGCCTGTGGCTCAGTGAGTCGGGTGCCGGCCGCATATACTGAGGGTGGCGGGTTCAAACCCAGCCCCAGCCAAACTGCAAAACAAAAAAAAAAGAAAAAGAAAGAAAGAAAATGTGCATTTGTGGTGGGTGGACTAGATAATTTATGAAGAACATTTCATTTCTTTTTTTTTTGAGTCAGAGCCTCAAGCTGTCACCCTGGATAGAATGCCGTGGCATCACAGCTCACAGCAACCTCCAATTCCTGGGCTCAAGCGAGTCTCTTGCCTCTGCCTCCCAAGCAGCTGGGACTACAGGCACCTGCCACAACGCCTGGCCATTTTTTGGTTGCAGCCGTCATTGTTGTTTGGTGAGCTGGGCTGGATTCGACCCGCCAGCTCAGGTGTGCGTGGCTGGCGCCTTAGCCCATTGGACCACAGGCACCGAGCCTCATTTCGTTATAAATTACGCAGGCTACGTTATCCTGTCATAGCAGCACAATGTGGACTGATACAGGCTGCTATAACAAAATACCATAGACTGGTGGCTTGAACAACAGACATTTATTCCTGGCAGTTCTGAGGGCTGAGAGGACCATGATTCAGTTCTTGATCAGGACCCCCTTCCTTGCATGGCCTCCTGCTCCTCACAGGAGAAGGATCATGCCTTCCCAGTCCCACCCCATTGGCTAAACTATAGGACAACACGAGGCTTCAGGGGAGGCTGAGAAATGCCATCTCCAGCTGCACAGCCGCGTGCCCAGCTAACCTCGGGCAAAGTCCATGGGGAAAGGGACCAATGAGGAGTTTGTGCAGCAGGCCCGCCAGCTTGTCAGTGCTCATACACATCTTTCTTCCCCCCCACAGGACCCACTCACCACCTCCCTGAGGAGGCAGCGCAGACTCCCACCGGGCCCTGCACCCAGCTCTAAGCCTGGGATCTCAAGATGCTGTGTGCCCTCTTCCTCTGTTGGTCTGATGGCCTGTAAACTAAAAAATAATTATCCACTTCACACCCTCCCTGCAACATGCAACATGGAGTAGGAAAGGGAAATAACGATAAAGTCTCCCATCAGAGAAAGGGAAGAGCAGGGAGCACAGTCCACAGCCGTGACTGACCACACCAGCCAGGAGGTGTGAAGGCTCCTGACCCAGCTTACGTCCCCTCTCCTTTCTGCTCTGGGAGCAGCTCTTGTCCGTTGCCACCTGGGAGCTTCTTCCTGGCCTTCATCATCCTTGGTCACACGTCTAAAATGGGTGTTGGAGAGAATGCCCTCCTTGGGGGGCACATGGCTCTCCCAGCAAAATGACGATGGAGTTTGGGGGTCCCAGGGATTTTGCTAGAATTTGGCCGATTGCAGGCTTTTATAGGCCAGACGTGTGGCTTCTCCAGCTATCCAGTTCCATCCCAAACTTAGAAACCTCCTGATCTATTTGCTTCTAATCACTTTCGCACAGGAGCCTGGACACCCAAAGAGACTTCTGGACATAGTGCTTAGGGCAACTCTCCTTTTCTATTAACTGGCTTCCCTGCCCTGCCCATCCCTGCTGTCTCATCTTTTTTTGTGTTATTTTTTGAGACAGAGCATCAAGCTGTCACCCTGGATAGAGTGCTGTGGCTTCATAGCTCACAGCAACCTCCAATTCCTGGAATCAAGTGAGTCTCCTGCCTCTGCCTCCCAAGTAGCTGGGACTACAGGTGCCTGCCACAACGCCTGGCCATTTTTTGGTTGCAGCCGTCAGGCCCGGGCTGGATTCGAACCCGCCAGCTCAGGTGTACGTGGCTGGCGCCTTAGCCCAATGAGCCACAGGCGCCGAGCACCTGCTGTCTCATCTTAATGGTGGCTATTGAGGCACCACAAACAATAGTCTGGGTGAGGAGATGACACCCTTAATCAATTCTTTGCTTCAGGGCTGGATCCCCTGACCAGGGAGGGAGAGAAGTCTTAGTAGTAGGTAACAAGGTACGGGTATCGCAGGCTGGAGCTTGATCCCATAACAGATTCCCAAGAGCCGTCACCTTTCCTTCTTGTCTCATCTGTGTTTCCTCACTCACGTTGCCCAACCTCTAAGACACTGTCACATTTGTGTAGATTGTTTTCAGTAATGTTGTATCTCATTTTCAGCACATAGGTTACACTGCTATGACAAAAAGAATCCAAAATGCAGGGATTCCAACACAATAGAATTCTGTTTTTCTTTCACACTGCAAGTCACAATAAGCAATAAGCAAGGCAAATAGGCAACTCTATTCCGTGAGCTGACCAGGGCCCCAAGTCCCTTCTTTCTTGCTGTTCTTCCATTTCTGTGACCATAAACACAGGGTCAAAAGCTGCCGCTGCCACGTCCTTCAGCCAGCCAGTGGAAGAGGGAAAGAAAAGAAGTAATAGGCAAGTGATCTCTTTACAAAAAAGATGTGACCCAGACTTTCCCTACATCACTTTGGGCCACATCTCATTTGCCAAAATTCAGGTTTGTGGCTGCCATATGCCGCAGAGGAGTCTCTTGCTGAGTGGCCTTGTTGAAATGGCGGTCACTTGTGTTACTTCAAGGAAAAAAATAGGAAATGAAAACAGGAGAACTGTTAATGTCTCTGCCTAGGGAAGAAAGGCAAGATACAAAGAATGATGCAGATCACGTCTGGATGATTAGAGGAGAGGCCAGATCCCAGGCCATTTGTTCATGGACTCTATTCCATAAAGATGGAGAATTCCTTAGCTGCCCAATCTGTCGATGCCAATATGTTGTCTCCTGGGAGCACACCTGGTTCACTGTCCCTCGGGAACACCTCTGAGAGGGGTCCTGGGGAGGACTCTCTCACTGAGGGCTGGGCCACCTTAGCAGAGGCCTCAGGCTGGTTTTAGAGCTTGTGCAATCACAGGCACCTTTGCAAAGCTTAAGCGTTTTCTGTTTGTTAGTTGACTTAGTTTTTAGTTGGTTTTGACAGTTTGTTTTGTAACTCACTCACATGGAACCCTGGCTGAACTCTACCAGCCAGTAATTAGCACCCAAAATTCCGTCAAGGCGCAAACTCTGAATCAAAACCTATCTTAGCCCGTTCAGGCTGCTGTAACAAAACACTGTAGGCTTATATACAACAGAAATTTATTGCCTATGGTTCTGGAGGCTGGAAAGTCCAAAAGCAAGGCACCAGCAGATTCAGAGTCTGGTGGAGGCCTGAGTTTTTCCATATGGCACCTCATCACTATGTCCTGCTATGTCCTCATGTGGTAGAAGGGGTAAGGCAGCTCTCCAGCTTCATAAGGACACCAATCCCATTCACAAGGATGAGTCCGCTTCATTTGGTTCTCATGACCTAACCATCTCCCCAAAGGCTCCACCTCCTAATATCATCATCACCTTGGGGTTTAGGATTTCAACACGTGCATTTGCAGGGTGGGGGGACACGCTGAGACCACAGCAGCACCCCACCCATGGCTTCCATCTCTTAGGGCCAGACCCGGGCTCTTTGCTTACTTTCTTACTCCTCAACATCTCCCTTGGCCTAGACCTCTGTAGGGGCCGGGAGGCTGCTTGCTCTGCCCTGTTGTGCCGCCCCTGTTCCTAGCCTTGCTTCAAGCTGGGGGCACTGGGTAAGTGAAGACAGTGCAAGGCTCTTGGCAAGGGTTGCTATCATGGGCCAAAGAATCTACCAGCGCTTCAGGTCAAATTTCCCTTCACTGCTCTTGACCTTGTCCAAAGCAACTGGTCCGCTCCATACTGGAATGGGGCAAGCCTCACTCTCAACACACACAGCAGGAAGTGGTCCTGCCAGACAAACTACTGGGCTCTCCTTTCTTCTCAGGGTGCAACATAGAAAACGCCTGCTACTCACTGGGCATCTGTGCTGAACGGACCGCAATCCAGAAAGCCATCTCAGAAGGGTACAAGGACTTCAGTGCCATTGCTATCTCCAGGTGAGTGGGAAAGCCAGGTCGCAGCAATATTTATTCATCTCTTCAGCCCGTGTCCCCCTTACACCGCTTATTCATCCATTCACCTGATAAATGTTTATCATGCATTTTTTATGTGCCAGGCACTGTACAGGGCCCTGGGCTGAGTGCTGAGGATAAGGAGATAAATAAGAAATAGGCCAAGCACAGTGGCTCATGCCTATAATCCCAGCATTCTGGAAGCTGAGGTGGATGGATTGCTTGAGCTCAGGAGTTCAAGGGCAGCCTAAGCAAGAGCAAGACCCTCTGTCCACCAAAAGTAGAAAAAGTAGCCAGGCATTGTGGCAGGTGCCTATAGTCCCAGGTACTCAGGAGGATGAGGCAAGAAAATTGCTTGAGCCCAAGAGTTTGAGGTTGCTATAAGTTATGATGTTATGATGCCAGGGCACTCCCCCTTAGTGAGACTCTGTCTCAAAAAAAAAAAAAAAAAGCAAAACAAAAAAACAGAAAAAGAAATGGGTTCTGCCCTCGGTGAACCTGCAGAGCAGGTGATCAACCCAGGCAATCCCTGCAAGATACAATGGAAAGGCAGAATAGGAACCTAAAACTCACCTGGTACAGGCCCCCTTGTCACCACCCCCATTTTATAATTGAAGACACTGAGGCCCAGAGAAAATGAACAGCTTTCCTGGGATTTGGTAGCAGAGCAGGGACAAAAGTCGGGTGCCAGATCCTCGCTGCCGGTTCATTGCTCTACACCAGGCTGTGCCTGGAGGTCAAACCCTTTTCCCTGCTCTCCTTGAGCTGATGCTGGGATCTTGAAGGAGCCACTGAGCACCACTGACTCCATCATTCCAGCAAAACTCACTTCCAGGTGCCAGAACCAAGATGCAAAGACAACCTGGGATTGCAGCCAGGTAAACAGCAGTTATGGTTCAAAGTAACCAGACTCCAGCCCAGGCTCTGGCTGAGCAGACAGGCAAATCAATTCTAAGTTCCCCAAATGTAAACATCCTAGTTCCCACGTGCTTACCTTCCAAGAGAGCATGACGAATTCTTGTTGGCTTTGGACCCAGACTCAGTGGTTTTGGGATTCAAGCTTGTAAATGAGCTCTTTTACTAATTTGAGCCCCATTAATTTAATGATTTAATTGTGAATTGCCCCTGTGTGTGTACCTCGTTGCCTTGTCTGTGAGAGACAGTTTCTTAGTGAGTTAGTGATGCAAGAAAAATGATATGGGAAATGTTTAATCCACCCAGAAAGAGGCTGCCTGGCTGACCAAGTGTTGGTCTTTAGAGACATCAGGCAGCCTGGTCACATCCTAGGAAGAAATGATCCCTTTACTCAGTGGAGATAATGCCTTGGAGCACAGCCTGGCACCGTTCTATCTGAAATGCAAACAGTAGAATGCAGAGGCTTAGGGCAAGGCTGATGGGGCTCACAGAAACAAGCCCCTGCGTTGTTTCAGAGATCCTAACCTTTGCCTCGGTCTGGTCCCAAGGTGGTCCAGCTTACTCAGGGTTTGTTTCTAAGGAAGCAGAGCCCAGGTGCACTGCAGGAGAAGGGGCCCTGCACTGGAGAGCCTTCCCTGTGACCCACGTTTGTCCTAGCTTTCCTTCGGCTTCAGGAGGAATAAATGAGGCTGTTCTGGGAACATTTGGTACAGATGAGCAGAGATCAGGATGTGAATTGCATTTTATGCAAAGAAAAGGAGGGAAATAACTCAATTTTAAAGCTCGTTCAAGAAAATAATGATATTCTGGGGGGAAAAGAGGCCAAAGGCAACCAAAGGATAATGATGCCTTGCTCTGTTTAGAATTTTCCAAATGAAAGGCTTTTTTTCTCTTGATCATTATTTATCTACCTTTAATCATGATTGAATATTGCTAGCGATGATTAGCAAATGTCCTTATTTACACAAAACCCACATTTTTCTGGCACCCGACTGGTCTACTCCGGATATTCAGCCCACACTGGCTTCCCTGAGAGCCAGAAACACAGTCATTATTGCACTAATGATTTGTTAAATTGAGAGCGTAGAATCAGAGAATGAATGGGAAGTGCCAGCTCCCTTGTGAACAGCGCACGGGTGTGAACTGTCTTAAGAGCCCCTCTGAGATCTCTGAGGATACATCCTTCACTCTGAAAAGGCACATGTGTCTGCAGAGCCCAGGATGGGACGTTGCAAGCAGAGAGATAACCTTGCCCCACTCGAGTCCAGCTAACAGTCATCAGAGTCAATAGGTTTCCAGTCTGTCGAGTCTGATAAGCGTGGCCTCAGTCTGTGACCAAGGTCAGCACAAACCACAGAAAACTGTAAATACCCAGCAAAAAGCAGGACAGGATGAAGGGCAGGGGAGAGAGAGGAAGGGAGAAGCGTGAAGATATGTCCTGATGCGGCCAGCACATTTGGCTTTCAGGGCTCGTTCTCAGCAGAAATACTGAGTAATGGTTAGCAGCCCAGGCTCCAAATCCTGCTGTATTATCGACCTCTGGGGTGCAGCTTGGACTCTCTGAGCCCGGCTTTTCCTCTGTGAAATGAAGGAGATGGATCTGTTGTGGAGACTCATGAAATGATTTCTAGAAAGCTCCTGGCGCAGAGAATGTAATAAATTAAAACCATTGTTTTAAAGTTATCTTTATTAGGCCAGGCGCAGCGGCTCATGCCTGTAATCCTAGCACTCTGGGAGGCCAAGGTGCGTGGATTGCCTGAGCTCAGGAGTTCAAGACCAGCCTGAGCAAGAGAAAGACCTTGTCTCTAAAAATAGCTGGGCATTGTGGCAGGCACCTATAGTCCCAGCTACTTGGGAGCCTGAGGCAAGAAAATGGCTTTAGCCCAAGAGTTTGAGGTTGCGGTGAGTTATGACGCCACAGCACTCTACCGAGGGTGACAAAGTGAAACTCTGTCTCAAAAAAAGAAAAGAAAAGAAAAGAAAAACTAGCTGGGTGTCCTAGTGGGTACCTGTAGTCCCAGGTATTGGTGAGGCTGAGGCAAGAGGATCACCTAAGCTTAAGAGATTGAGATTGTTGTGAGCTATGATGATGCCACAGCACTCTACCCAGGGCAACAGAGGGAGACCATCTAAAAAAAAAAGTTATCCTTATTACTTCTGCAAGCCACAAAACCACCAGAGGCAGAGGGCATAGGTTTTGGGTTCAAATCTTGGTTCTGCCCCTTATTAGCTCAGTGACCTTGGGCAAATTGCTTCTCCTTTCATGATTTGTAATGTGCAGGCAGTAAGCGCAGCTGCAAACCCCTGCCCCTTACAGAGTTGTCAGGGGATTAAACAAGCTAATACACATGCACCCTCACACAGGGTCTGGCACAGAGAGCATGATGGAAGCCATTGTTAACTCAGGCTGCCTCCCCGTCCTCAGAGTGACGCTGCCTAGAAGCACCAGCTGGTTAAACTGTGGTCAAATCTAACTTCCTCACAGAACACATGTTTGCCCCCCTTGAAAACCCAATGCACAGCTCACCTTGTCCCAAGGAGCCATCCAGTGGACCACACATGCCACAAGATTGACAAAGGAACCAGCCATCTCAGCAGGGGCCTCCCAGCCCATAGAAGGGAGGTGGAATCTCACACAGAGCACCCCTCCAGAGCCCTAAGCACCCTCTACCTTTGTTATGGAATTTACATGAAGATTTTTTTCTCCCCTTCTGAATGGACAGGTCCCTGAAGGCAGGGATTCTCCCATTGGTCTTTGAATGCTTCTTTGCTATGCCTGCCTGGCACAGGGCAGACTTCTGGTCAACCTGTGTGGACTGAAGTGAAAAATAACACAGAGTTCCATCTCTAAAGAGCTTAGGAGAGGTCCCTGGCTGCAACAGCTGTCCCTCAGTACTTGCAAGGGTTACCTTGGCTCAGTGGCCATCCCAGGCAGCACTCCCCATTCTCTCACCCCAACTTCCCCGGAGGCAGAACCATTCTTTAACTGGACTCCTCACCTATAAAACATACTTGAGGATTAAATAAAACAGCACCTCAGCTGCTTTATTTCATTCTTTTTGTTGTTGGTGTCATTGTAGTTTTGCATCTGTCCAGAGATTGAATTTATTCTGACAAGGGATAGGTTTTAAGTGATACTGGGAACATGCAGCACAGTTAACAAGACAACCAGGGGTACACGACAAAAATACAACAAAAAATAAAGTCTGAGAATATATTTCTCATCCCAACAACTGAAGCTCTAAGCACTCATCTCCACACAGTTCTGTAGTTCACAGGTCAGGCTTGAGTTTTTTGGGTTTTTCAGGGGGATTCGGCTGAATGTGGGAATGATGTAATCCAGATAGTTTGACTGCTGTAGGGTTTGGAAGCAGGACATCCCAGTCCACTTGCCCTTGAGTTATTTGGTCTTTCCTTCTGAATCTTGAGAACCTGGCCTCTGGGCAGGGCCTTCTTGAGCAAATGAGAGTGTAGCATAGTGTAGTTCAGGAGGTGGTGGCCAGGCATGCCAGGACAGAGATCAAAGGTCACCTGCTGGAGGCTTGGAAAAGGGCCATCTTGGGTGGGGAGTCCAAGGCCAGTTGAATAATTTCCTTGGTCTGGTGGGTCCATTACTGGACGGCAGGACCTGTAAGATATCTCAAAAACTACTCCAGGTAAAGAAGTAAACAGAGGCCCAGTCTGACTTCTTTAAGCCAACGCAGACCAAGTAAAGGCTGTGAAACCATGGGCTAGTGAGTTGAGCAATCTTTATTGAGGACCCATCAGTTTTTTTTTTTTTTTTTAGAGACAGAGTCTGACTTTGTTGCCCTCGGTAGAGTTCCATGGCATCATAGCTCACAGCAAACCTCCAGCTTTTGGCCTTAGGCGATTCTCTTGCCTCAGCCTCCTGAGTAGCTGAGACTACAAGTGTCCGCCACAATGCCTGGCTATTTTTTTGTTGCAGTTTGGCTAGGGCTGGGTTTGAATCCACCACCCTCAGTATATGGGGCCAGCGCCCTACTCACTGAGCCACAGAAGCCACCCCCCATCAGTCTTAGAGTCAGAGACAAATCTCTAATCACACTTCTCTTGGCATAGACTCTGTAAATTGGGACAAGCATTTTAGCATGCTTTTGTAATGTTATTTCTGGGGCAGCCATCTCAAATTATGTCAGAGATATGCCCTTCAGGGTAAATATTTTTTTTTCCTGTTAATATTTTTATTTTTTCAAGGTAACAAGAATTGTACACAAATGACAGTAGACCCTTGCCTTTTTATTTTTATCTAAATAAAATATAGCTCAAGATGAATTCTCAAAAAAGAAAAAAAGCTATGTACATAAGGAACTAAATCTTCATTCATCGTCTACTTGGAACCAGTAGTTGTGTAGCTGTCATAGAATCAGGAAAGAGGTTGTGGTGAGTTGGAAGAGGTACATGTGCTGCTGTTATCATTTTACCAGCAAACCATCTGCCATGTAATGCTTTGACAGCAGCAATAGCTGCAGCAATTGATGGGCACTTCACATACACATTGCCCTGAGCTGAATTTTTGTCAACATAAATATGAATAACACCTCCATGTTTATTACATTCTTCAATCACATCATCTTTAATCTCTGTATCCCATCCAACTTCTTTTTCTGTTTGGGGGTTAAACATGTTAGAAAGCTGGAAACATTGTGTTGCAAGTGGCTGGATAGAGGCAGCTGCAGCTAAAGCTGAAGCTTCAGTCTGTGGGAAAGTCTTGTTTGCAAATCTGTAACCGTTGTAAGCCAACAGCCCCGTAAAAGACCTGAGTCTATCTCAGCCTGTCTCAGCCTTGGTCCCCACATGTCTCCAACCCCGCCCGCAGCTAACCATCATGTTTTGCTTCTGTTTCTGCTTGGCTTGCCACATAGCAACAAAAAAAGGGTATAAACAGCTGTCTGCTTTTCTCTTTGGGGCCGTTTGCCCTTTGGGGCAGCAACCCACCTGCGCAGGTGTAAATAAATCACCACCTGATTTGAGCTTGAAATGGGATCCGTATTTTTTTAATGGGTGGCCACAGTTACAACATTTGGAGGCCCCAGTGAGATTTGCCCCCCCCGGACTCCCACCTATGCCCACCGCCGCCCGATGGCTATAGGGGAAAGCCTCGGAGAGATGGTTCCTCTGCCCCAGGGCCCTCGGACATGTGGAGTCTGGGCATAGGTTCCAAAAACCTTTCAAATTGGTGATTAATCAGTGGCAGCCAGGTGAGTTTGTAACATCTGTCTGTTCTCTAGAGATTTGGAGGAAGAACCCTCAGCCCCATTAAGTCTTTTGCCGGCTGTATACTTCTGTCTGAGGACTGCAGTTGTCTGGTGTCTGGGGAATGAGAGAAGGTCAGCCATGACATTAACTTCCCTTCCCAGGCCTGCACAGGACGCTGTAGTGGGTCACTGGTCTGGAGTTTGTGAATTATCTGGTCTGGACTTGCAGAGGCGGGTCATCTGTTCTGTATCTGTCACTGGTCTGGACCCATGGGGTTTATGGATCATCTGGTCTGGACTTGAAGGTCATTTGGTCTTTTTCTATCACTGGTCTGGTTTTGTCTGTCTCTGACTTACAGGGGTGAGTGAGTCTCTAATCTGTTTCTAGTCTGGTTTTTCTTTTTAGGACTCACAGAGAGTGGGTCTTTGTTTTGTCTGGTTTTTCTCTCCTTTGGATTTACAAACTGTGAGTCTGCAGGCCCTTTCTATGCCAGTAAGACTGTATGAAACCTGTCAGTCTCTCTCGTGCCCGGTCTGTCTAGACTCACAGAATGTGAGTCTGTTGGTTTCTCTTCTTTGGACGTCTCTCCATCCCTTTGGATTTGTCTGAACCACATGCTTTTGCTTGTCCCTTTCCAGTTTGTCAGGTTTTCCTCTCTGGACTCACCGGGGAGTGAGTCTCTTGGGAGTCTCTGGTCTGTCTCAGGTTTTTCCTTTTAGGACTCACAAAGGGTGGGTCTTTGTTTTGTTCAACTGGTGTAAGTTGTTTGTCAAATGTGTGTTTGTTGTTTCCAAAAGTTTGTCAAAATTCCTCTCAAAGATTGGTCAATTCCAATTTTAAATGTCACCCTCTCCTTCTAGCAATTAAAGAGTTACTATTGCAAAAACTGTGGTTGCTATGTTACAAATAGTTTTGAGATAAAGTACTGGCATTCAGCAAAAGACCCAAGGTCATTTGGAACTAAAGGAAAAAAATACCAGTCCTCTTTACTTTTTAAAATAGCAGCCACTTGGCATTACTCTGGTTAGCATGTATTCTGGTGATCCTCAGGCAGCCTACAGGATGGGGGCAGGCTACAGCCCCTCTGAGGGGAGGCGCCCCCTGGAAACATCCCAGGGTCCCCAAAGAACCTAGAGCTCTCAGGAGACTGGCTGATGATCACTCCTAAATTCACCTATGACTCCACCTCTGGAGGTGAGCCACTTTAACATCTAATTTTGGCTAATGTCTGCAGAATATAATTATTCATAATATTTTTGTTGTGCTTATTTATTATAAATCATTTAGAAAAATATGTAACTGTTTGTTAAATTCAATTGTTGCAATTTGTGTAGAGCCCCCAGAGGAAGGCAAAAAATAGGAACTTTAAACAAGAACCTCAGGTTGCTGGGCTATTGTCCTGTCAGAAACTTTCAGAGGACCCTCCAGGGTATTAGATCCCCCACAGACCTGTTAAAAAACATATGAAAAGGTGTTCTGGTTTTGGTTTTGAGAATATGAGAGTGTACATTGTTCATGTTGAGCCTGTGTCTGCCATGTCATTTTATGTCATTTGTTCAGGGTTTATTGAAGGATTAATCTCAGCCCAAAACAGTCTTGTATTAAACTGAGAAAAAAAAAGTGTAAAAAAGTTTAAAAATTCCCTAGAACTCAGCATTCCATGCCTTGAGACACCTGAGTTCTAATTCTTGCCAGCAATTAGAGGTTTCTTCCTCTATATTGTTAGTATAAATATCTGTCTGTTTTAATTCACTGTTTTCCCTGCAACATTCTAGCTCCCTGATGGGAGTGCTCCCCAGTACCCTGACATGGAAAAGAGGGCGCTGACAGGGTGAGTCCTCTGTGACAAAAGTTAAAAAGTTCTAAAATATTTGTGAAATATCTGTGCAGGTTAAATAAAACTTATGAAGAAGTTTACATGTAATCCAGTGAACTATGTATTCCCATTAAAATCTTTTAACTTGTAATCTTGTTTGAACAAATGTTTTAATCCTTTGATATTTGACAAAACTTCCAAAGTAAAAACTCTAAATTTGGAGCTTAGCACCTAGAGCACAGTGGTTGCAGCATTGGCCACCTGCACCAAGACTGGCAGATTCAAACTCAGCCTTAACCAACTAAACAAAAAAGAAAAGCACAACTCTGAATTTAGTCTTTCTGAAATATTAAAATCATTGAGGTGAAAACAAGTTAAACTTATTTAATTTATTTAAAATGTATAGGAAACATTGTCAAATGTAAAAGGAATTAATTTTATATGAATCATGGTTATATGTAATCTGTCCTAAAGTATAAAATATTGGTCTGTCTTAATGTATATTACCAGTAATTCATTTAGAAAGAAAAAATATATATTAAGAGAAACTGAATTCCTAATGTCTTTGGAAATTGATTACCTTTGGACTAACAACAGACTTTTAGAACTTTCACTGGAAAAATAAAACACGTCTATGAATATTGCTAACCTAGCTTCAAACAGAACAGAAATCAGATACATGAAACTAAGTTGATTTGTTATAGTTTTTGTTTGATTCTTTCTGTGTTCTGTTTTCCAGAAGTCAAGAAAAACATTTTTATCTTTTCAGCTAATTGTAGCTTTCCAACCAATGTATGTACTTATGAGCAAAATTTGAAACATGTATTTTTCTCTCTCTTTAATTTCTCCAAAATTTGAAGGCCATTTGTAAATATTGTCAATTTCTGACAATGCAGTTATTTGCATAAGTTCAATAGGACATAATGAAGGCACTGGTTATTTTACCGAGGCTTTGGCTAGAATAGTATCTCCAGAGGTATCCAGACTGCATTAAGGAATTAAGGTTGACTTTATAAGCAAAAAAAAACCTTTGGAAAACTGGCCAGATACTTGTCAGTAACATTTCCTAATCTGTGGTAAGTAACGAAGGTTGCTTGCTGACGGGTCTGGGAATTGAAATGTACTTGACCCAATGCATACTAGTATCTAATGGCACAAATGAAACCTGGGCTTGTGAAAGGCTTTTAAAAAAGTACAGCCTGAGTTCCTTATAAAAAGTGCCCATATATGAAAGGTGGCAGGTTCAAGCCCAGCCTCGGCTGAACTGCAAAACAGAAAAATAGCCAGGCATTGTGGTGGGCGCCTGTAGCTACTCAGGAGGCTGAGGCAAGAGAATTGCCTAAGCCTAGGAGTTGGAGGTTGCTGTGAGCTGTCTGATGCCATGGCACTCTACGGAGGGGAGATAAAGTGAGACTCTGTCTCCACAAAAAAAAAAAAAAAAAGTTCCAGCAAAGCCAATTTTAAAGAAAGAGCCAAGATGGCTAATAATTAATTACTCTTACTGCACTGTATGCAAATAATCAGACCCAGTATACCAAAAATACAGCTTATTTTAGCAACTAAGTTAGTTCTGCTATACTTTGTCTCTAGTAAAGAGAAAAATTAGAGAGAAAAATAGTTCAAAGAAAAAAGAGGCTGTGACTCACTTATATTAAATCCCAGCCTTGTCTGGAATGTCAACTCATGAAATGAGACATAACTGTTTTACTAAACTAAATCTATTGGCTCAGCACCTGTGGCTCAACGGTTTTTTTGTGTGTCTCAAAAAAAAAAAAGAAAAAAAAAAAACTAAATCTGTTAAATGGAACTAAGAAACTGGTCAGAAAGTATAAAATTATATACAGTGGTTATATTTACTCTGAAACCTAAGACTCAATAAAAATCACCTGTTAGCTACACTGGAAAAATGTATGCAGTTTTAAATGTTATCTACTGAATCTAAATATTGCCCAGAGAAATCATCCCATGGTTTGGGTTGCTATTTTAATTTAAGTTTGGCAGTAAGCAGGCCTTCATAGCAGGAAAAAAAATACAAATAATAACTAAAACTTTGAGTAAAAGACTGAACTAAATAGACAAAACCCTAGAAAGAGTAGCAAGGAAAAATCCCCACTGGAGTATTTAACTGTGTTCTGTTTAGTCTTTTGTATCTGTACATCCTTTCTTTCTGGAGGACCAAGGAGACCAAGTCTAAGGTCCCCAGAAACTGGTCCCCCTGAAACCAAGGTAGAAAGGACTCTACCATCATCCTGACCACATGTACAGCCATGAAGGTGAAAAGAATCCTCACCTGGAGTCATCACAGATAGCTGAATAAGACTTCACTGCCCCTTAGGAAGTAAAGGTAACTTTAAGACAGTCGACATGCTCTGCTCCAGCCACATACTGGGAGCTGGCTGATCAATGCACAGCTGAAGCCTGAGGAAACTCCTTGAGGAACTTGTCTTAATTAGACTTTTGGACTTTGGGAAAAAGGAGGAAAAATGTCACAGGGAAAAAGTATAAACTCCTATGTATATTAGCCCACCACTACAGTACTATTAAGGTCTGAGTAGAAAACCCAAGAAGAGTCACAGTCCCTCAGTGCTAAAATATTGGCACCTGCAGAAATAAGCTGATATTGAGACCCTAAATTAAGGCAAGGGATGATCAATCTGGGGATCCCACTACAGTTTTAGTGGAAAAAAGGAGCCTGACCAACTCCTTGACATTAGATTGCCAGCAGGTCTGTTAAAAAGTGTGTGAGAGGCTCGGCGCCTGTGGCTCAATGGGCTAAGGCACCAGCCACATACACCTGAGCTGGCGGGTTTGAATCCAGCCCCAGGGCCCACCAAACAACCATGACGGCTGCAACAAAAAAATGGCCGGGCGCTGTGGCAGGTGCCTGTAGTCCCAGCTACTTGGGAGGCAGAGGCAGGAGACTCGCTTGAGCCCAGGAATTGGAGGTTGCTGTGAGCTGTGATGCTACAGCACTCTACCCAGGGTAACAGCTTGAGGCTCTGTCTCAAAAAAAAAAAAAAAAAGTGTGTGAGAATGTATGAGTGTAGTGTGACTGAGAAAACTCTAAGGATAAAGTTAAACCTCCCTTCATAGGGTCTAGGGTGGTGTTAGTTTGCCTCCTATGGCTAAGTAGCAGTTCGAATGGGAAATCAAGGCTGCCCTAGTTAAAAAATGAGTTGGAATTATATGCATGTGAGTGCTTAGAGAATGACTGAAACAAATCCACCTTCTTTAGTTTTCTGTCTGTCTTTAGTAGCAGCTACATGGCCATGTGGAACTTGGGGAAAATGAAAAGACATTAGAAAGGATGTTGTTCCAGTTTTGTTACTAGAATTTCTTCAGTGAGTGTTTAGTCTCAAGAATTTATAAAATGGCATTTTGTTGGTATGAGAGACATGCAGAAAGAGTGGAGAATGCCAGAACTATTGGCAGAGGGACCGTGCCCTAGAAAGTGTTATGATTCGGACAGTCCAGTGAGCTCTGGATGCCCTTGAAAACCTGGGGAAAAGAGTGCTAATCTTATACTGAATAGAGCCATATCCATATAAGCAACACGTCTCTAAAGTGAACAGCCTCTAGAAGGGGAGAGGAGGCCCAGGTCAAAGGTTTCCGTTTTCTAAGGGTAAATAATTGGCCCTGAGAGATATTTTGGGCAGGACTTGGTAAATAGAAAAATACCTTTACAAACTAAAGGGGTGTTCTAGCAAATGAATGAAGGCAGCTCCTCACCTTAAACAAGATCATTAAGTCTTTGCTGCAGTTTTTATCTGGAAAGGGGATTAGGATATGTGCTCCTTAGTCAGAGTAGAGCCAACCAAAATGTTTGGAACTGCTCTGTTCATGACTTTGCTAGGACTTAAAAAGTTTGTGCCTGAAAATAAGAGTCTAATGTCTAAGCTCACCTGAACCTAAAGAATAGAAGTTCCCTGTCCAGTCCTGAATGAGAAAAATTAATATTACATACCCACTATCAGCCCCTCTCCAGTAACACAGATGAATCAAGGATTTGATTCCCAAAAAGACCAGTGGGGAATGTTGTAAGCCAACAGTCTCCCAAAAGACCCGAGTCTGTCTCAGCCTGTCTCAGTCTGATCCCCACACGTCTCCAACCCCACCCCCAGCTCATTGCCACGTTTTGCTTCTGTTTTCGCTTGGCTTGCCACATAGCAATGACAAAGGGTATAAACGGCTATCTGCTTTTCTCTTCGGAGCTGTTTGCTCTTTGGGGCAGCGACCCGCCTGCTCACGTGTAAATAAATCACCATCTGATTTGAGCCTGAAATGGGATCCATATTTTTCTTTTTTTTTTTTTTTTTTTTTTGTAGAGACAGAGTCTCACTTTATCGCCCTGGGTAGAGTGCCGTGGCGTCACACTGCTCACAGCAACCTCCAGCTCTTGGGCTTAAGCGATTCTCTTGCCTCAGCCTCCCTAGCAGCTGGGAC
>CAUYON010115692.1:0-18272 GCA_963573935.1 Arctocebus calabarensis | reverse complement strand
TTAACAATAAAATTTTTTTTTTTTTTGTAGAGACAGAGTCTCACTTTATCACCCTGGGTAGAGTGCCGTGGCGTCGCACTGCTCACAGCAACCTCCAGCTCTTGGGCTTAAGCAATTCTCTTGCCTCAGCCTCCCTAGTAGTTGGGACTACAGGCGCCCGCCACAGCGCCCGGAACTATCCTTTTTTAAGGAAAAATAAAGGCATTCAATTGTAAGTCAAGGGGAATATTTTATCTAAATTAAGTTTAAGAAACTCATTTTTGGAATTGAGAGAAAAGAGAAATATTTTTTGTAGTTATATATCCCTTTCTTATTCTTTATTTTTTTTTTCTTCTTGAGATAGAGTCTTACTTTGTCACCCTTGGTAGAATGTCATGGCATCATAGCTCATAACAACCACAAACTCTTGGGTCAAGCGATTCTCTTGCCTCAGCCTCCAAAGTAGCTGGGACTATAGGCACACACCATAACCCACAACCCACAGCTACTTTTAGAGATGGGTTCTCACTCTTGCTCAGGCTGGTCTTGAACTCCTGAGCCTAAGCAATCTGCCTATCTTGGCCTCCCAAAGTGCTGGGATTACAAGTGTGAGCCACTGCACCCAGCACCTTTCTTTTGCTTTAACGATTAGTCGAAAATAGAGCTGTTCAGGACAGATCATTGATCAAGATATAACTATTAGTAATAATTACATGGATCAAACTAAACCAGTCTATCCTAAAATTCTCCTGAGTTCTTAGAGAAATAGCTATAAGAGTTGTTTTTGCATTTCTGTGTATACTATCGTCACTTTAAAAATACCATGCTTCTTATAAATACATAGTTCAAAAATAACCCATTAGCTATAGTTTATAGGATATATGTGGACTGGTCACTAAAGATTTCCATTTATGAAGGTTAGAATTATAGTGTGAAGGATGGTTGCAGTTGGTACCATACAGAGCAGCTAAAACTCTCTACTTTAGTCCATTTTGTTTTGTTTATATAACAATACCACAGACTGGGTAAATTATTTTGAATGAACAGAAATTTATTGGCTCATGATTCTGGGTTGGAAAGTCTATGGTTGAGTGGTTGGCAATTGATGAGATTCTTCTTGCTGAGTCATAATATGGTAGAAGACATCACATAGTAGAAAAGTGAGAGAAAGTAAGAATGTAAGAGAGAGCATGCCCACTCTCATAACAACAGCATTAGTCCATAAAGGCAGAGCCTTTATGACAGAAACTTGTAAAGTTCTCACCTCCCAATATCATTTCAATAGCAAATAAAAGTCAACATGAGATATGGAGAGACCAAACAATCTAACCATAGCTCTCTGATACAAATCCTCAGTCTTTCTGGTCTTTAGAACCAGAGGACAGTGCATACTCACAGCACTCCCTGGAAAGTCTGAGGGGAATCCCAATAAAGATAAAGCAAAAAGGGGAAGCCCCATATTTGTGTTTATAAAATTTGTGGAAATCTTTGGTTGGCCATGGAACCATGCATATATGGTATAAATTCAACTTAGGTCATTGAAAATAAAATATCTGATCTTTGATATGAGCTGCTGTTCAAGAGACAAGGTTTTATATTTAAATCTAACCATGTTAATAGCTCACTAAAACAAAAATCAGAGCAATTATCACAGAACGCTGGGTCTCCACAACATCACAGCAACCATGATCAGGATATAATCCAGGAAAATATTACCCATTTTCTAGAAAAAAAAATGCAATAAATAGATAGCAACACTGAGATGAATCAGATGTTTAATGAAAAATCAAGAATTTAGAACAGGTATTATAACTAAACTCAATAGAGATTATCATCTGAATGAATAAAAAGATGGGGAATGAAAGAAAATGTTAGAAAATGTAAAAAGGATCTAGATGAAACTATTAGAATTGAAAATTACTATCTCTGAAATAAAAATGGCACTGATTGTATTTTATGCTAGAGAGGAGGTGAGAAAAGAGTCTGCAAATTTTGAACTAAGTCACTAGACATAGTCTAGTATAGAGATCACGTCTTTTTGTAAAATTGAATTCTGTTTTTATTCAGGTTAATATGAGGGTAAAAGCAAGTAGGTTATAAAAGTTCCATTTGTTAGGTAGAGTCCCTCTTATGGTTGTGTCTCACACCCAAAAAATGTGTCATATACCCTTGCATTGTGCCCATTAAGTGAGAGAACACCAATCCCCTCCCTTCTCCCCCCTTCCACCTCCTTTATTCCCCCCAACTTGAATTGAATTGAGTTTTTCTCTTATGTGGGCATGTGTTAGATAGTCCATAACATGAATTCTTACAGCATAACAATTTCACTAGCCTTGGATCCTTTCTGAGATAATGATATTAGATTGATCATTCTCTCCAATAACATGATCCTTAATGTTATGTTAAGGACAAAAGATTTGAAACTCTATTAAACAAAGAAACAAAAACCAACACCAACAAATTTATTCATCCTTTATATGGTGGTAAATGTGATTAGTACCACATGGTAACATTTTAACAACCTGAAAAGTAATCACCAATTTCTATTCCAAAACAAATCTTTAGTTCCAAATTAGGTAGTAACGTTAATGTTAAATATTATTTTGATGAGTTTTTCAGATTATGGTATGATCATCATTGGTTCAAGTTCCTATTTGTTCATTACACTTGGAGCCTCGGTGACTCAGTCTGTGTTTCTCATCTAATTCCACAAAAACTTACTTTTAAAGTAAAAATGACAACTTTTAAAATTTATAATGAAAGACACTAAACTTAGATAAATTGTCTTGCACTGTTTTGTTTCCTAGAGTGAAGATATCTGAAGAAAACAAATGAAAATAAAATTTATGAGTAGACCCAGGGTAAAAATGTGGTCTTTGAGAGATTTTCATGAAGAAGCACAGACTTCCTTTCTTCAAATAAAATTCCTTTCTTCAAAAAATATCATGATATTACTTTTTGAGATGAAATTGTCGCTTATTGACATTTGCTTTTTTAGCATGGAAATCTACGCAATTTATTCAATATTTACATTGTACTTTTGACATAAAATTTATCTAAAGGCTTCCATTTTCCTTTGTGTTTTTAGTAATTGCACATAGGAATTCAAAAGAATACAAAATTGAGTATAAAAGAAGCAGGATTAATACTTCAGAATCAGCACATTCTCTCCTCCTTAAAGCATAGAAATCCCAGTGAGTAAATTCCTACTCCTCAATTCCTTGTCTTCTGGATTCAGTAAATGGTCAGTGATATCTGATTTACAAGCTGCACCTGATTTCTAACATCCTTTTTCTTCAATCCTTGCTGAACGTAAAAGCCTCGGTTAATTTTGTGGCAATGTAGCCCCTTGTAATAAGTATGCATGCTTTTATGTGTGTTGATTCCCTCATTTTACCTGTTCTCTAAATCACTTTATAATGATAAAAGATCCTCTCCTCCTTCTAACATTCAATCTGATATTCACCTTAAAGACCCGGGCTTGTAATAGCAATTCCTGGAGTCCTACGGAATTAAAAATACTTTTATTTCTACAGTTTTAAGTGAACATTTTCCTGTGATAGAATCAAGAGAGCAGCAAAACCCAAATGCACTTTTATCTTGTTTAATTTTTTGTAGGGCTTCATTCTACATGACAAGCTAATTATCTGCTTCCCTTTATTTTGGACAAATGAAAACAAAATAGAGATTACCCATTTGAAGAAGAGCAATTTCACATCACATTTTAACTCACAGTAACCCTAATGAATTCTTGTTATTGAATTGATTGATGATCAATTTTTTGAGTCAGAGAAGCAGTTCAAAAATAGTTCTACTTTCAATTACTTCCCTAAATCTCCATTGTCATCATTTTGATCTTTCTTTTTTCCTAATTTTCTTCTAGGAAGAAATGAGTCTTTTTACACAAAATAATGGCCTGCTTTATCCTAATTTAAAAAAGTGTGCATTTTAGTGGCATGGGTATGGTAATGATGGGGACTAAATTAAATATGCACTACCCACATAAATAGCCAACATTTCTTCTATATTCTCCTCATACTATAAGCTGAGCATTCAGGAAGATTTTTTATGGGTCTGTTAAAGTGAACTTGAACAGTAGGAAACCCAGAGAAGTTCTAACCAGGATGGTATTTTATACACCATGAGTAGTTTAAGATTAAAAATGTAGTTTTATCTCAGTGTGAGGCCAGTGTTAATATCTAATCCTATCCAAGGGAAGCTTCAAGAATGCTATAATTGAAAGTTACCCAATTGTGCATGAACTAACCTAAATTTCGAGTAGCACAATTCATCTTAGTCAGTATTTCACCTAAATAACAAAGTTTCAGTAAAGCAGCAAGCATCTTCACTTCATGTATTATCAACTTTGATGCCCTGAACGTGTTTCTGCTTTTACAAACAATGGTACATGTAAATAGCATTCTGACAGATACTGATTACAAAATCAGGCAGGCAGAAAAATTCATTTATGGTTAAAAGAACAGCAAATGCTACAATTCTCGATCTTCAGCAAAACAATAATCATTTTACCTACTGCTAAGTTATCCACTGTCATACAGTGGTGCACAGTTTTTACAAGTCAATATTTTATGGTTCTTTTGATTGACTTTTTTATTTTTTACCAAAGCAAATATTTTTCCAACTATCTTCATGCACTATTTTCTTATTATTGAGATCTTGTCCATTAAACTAATTTTATTGGAACAGCAAATTCACTAAAAATGAGAAATATAGCTTCCATAATTGTATATTGGATATGAATGATACTCAATGGGGGTATGCATTATAAAATTTCTTTTGACTTTTGAGAGATAACCTGTCGGGAAAAAAGAATAAAATAGGGTCTTCTCCATTGTTCCTTGCAGTGGGATTTAGCTTTTGATCTACTTATCAGAACTTAAATCTAGACCCTAGCATCATTTAGGTAAAACCTGCAAATTTCTATAAAGTAGAAGTTAACAAATGTCTACATTCGTGACATCATTTAATGTCTCACCTGAAATTATTCAAGATTATTCTAAAGTTATTATTTGTCAGAAAAATTTGGATTTATTATATGTGCATTTCCAGAATGTATAATTTAACGTACTTTTTAACTCCATGGGGCTGGGTCAACTCTAACATACAGGTTATTGTTCAAAATTGTCACATAGATGTTCTTAAGCAAAAATTGCTTATTAGATATTCAAATGTAATATGCAGGCTGGAGTCTTGGCATGATCATTCTCGTGCCCATCTGTCATCACTCTTTTGCCCATTTGCTTTGTGATGTGCCAAGATGAACTAGAGACAGAAGCCAACAAAGGTCTAAATGAGTGATCTAGTCTTCAGGACATATAACTAAACTCCTTTTCTCCTATAAAATGATTGATTTTTTTTATGGTAAAGAAATCAGTGAGAACTTGATTCAATAAAATTATTAAAAAAAAAAAAAAAGCAGGAGGAAGCCCAATTCCTCCTAGCAAAGATAGAGATTTTACTAACACTTGTCTTCAATCAGTAAAAATTCTAAGTAATAAAATTTTGCTTAGGCTTTTGCATTAGTGAGGTTCATATCACATAACCAGATTTACAACTTGTGTTTTTAAGTCCTAGATTGGAATATAAAAGATTTTTTTTGTAACCTCTGATACATTAGAGATTATTATCACAACAGCTTAGTAGGTTAGTACGTAAGGATAACCACTTTAATGTGAGAATGAGTCAAATCTGAAAGAACTATTAATGCTGAGAGTCCCTATAAAGAAGAAAAGGATCGGGCGGCACCTGTGGCTCAAAGGAGTAGGATGCCAGCCCCATATGCCGGAGGTGGCAGGTTCAAACCCAGTCCCGGCCAAAAACCACAAAATAAAAAAAAAAAAAAAAACAAAGGGTCCAGGCTATGGGGTGAAGGTGAAGGAAAAAGTCAAAAAACTAAAGTTCAAGGATAGAACCAAATTATGGATCAAAAAGTGCCTCAATTTGGGAATGAGCTAGGAATCTAGGTGAATTTTTCTAAAACATATTCTCACTTTGATGGCTTCAGTGCATGAAGTTAAAAAGTTTTACACACTCTCATCAGGGTAAGTAGTTATCAACTGAATCCATTCAAACTTTATAAAATCCCAGAAACTGACACTCTAGGCACTGATGATTAAACTAACTTAACAACTGAATGATCTGGAGAAAAATTCTCCTCCTTTCAGCATTTTGCCCCATTAGCATGATACAATCTACATAGTAAACTAATTATTGAGTTATGTTTGGAGTAAAAAGTAAAACATCCACTACCTTTTCCCACTTTTAGTACTTTTAAGGCTAATTCATGTAGCATTAAACGGTTAACAAGCTTCCAGGAAGTGGTACAGGTGAACAAAAATTTAGGAGGCAACAACTTTGCCTGACAAGACTCAAAATAATCATTTTGCAAAGAAAAACTATGTCCCTCCTGATAGTCCCACCTTTTCCCATCCCTCAGTATATGTTGAAACACTAAAATCTCCCCTAGAATTTACACAAAACTAATGTCAGGATTGGTTCTAAGCCTGGACTATAAACCTACAGACAGAAGTAAAACTTTTTTCTCTAGTGAGTTCCTCCCCTTAAATGCAATGGCAGGCTCTAATTTCTTCTGCATATTGTGTGAAAGCAAGTGATTTCAATATGGGTTGAAAGTCTCCGTGGGTGAAGCTGAATCTCAATAAGTTTGCTTTCCTCTATGGTCTTGTGTATTTTATCCTATACATTAAAAAATATTATTATTATAAAGGGTATATAGCATTTATAGGACTGCCAAAAAGATCTAAGACATATAAAAAGATTAAAAAGACATCGCCTACAGCCTAGGGAGAATATAGCTTCTATTGGTGAATGCTCCCCCAAATATGACATTTAAAATATATATTTGATGCTGAAATAAGATGAACACCGGGCAGCACTTGTAGCTCAAAGGAGTAGGGCACCGGCCCCATATACCGCAGGTGGCGGGTTCAAACCCAGCTCCAGCCAAAAAAAAAAAAAAAAAGATGAATACCAAATAAGCCAAACAGTGAACTAACAATTGATTGTATTTTTCAGTCTGTCATCAATAGAAACAGATCATTAATAACTAATACACACTGTGTGCTTCCTTGTTAAATCTGGGACCCATAATCAAATCCATTTCAAAACACACTAAAAACAAAGCCAGCAAACAACATTTCATCTAGTCATTATGGTCACAATTGGGACAATGTCCCAGATAATCTCACTGAGTATCTGAATTACCTATGGGGAAGGACCCTAAAATAAATTAATGGATCATTTTTTGATACTTTTTGCAGCCAAATATATGTAAGGAAAATTAAAAATTCATTTAGAGACAAATTGTAAGAAAGTTTTGATGCATAAATTATGTAAAGGGCATTCGCAATTGTGTGCCCTATACTTTTTTTGTAGTTCAAAGATATTTCATCTTTCATTTTTGTGCTACTTAAAATTCCATTCTAAGAAATATTAGGCCACTGTTTTAAGAAATACAGAAGTTTACGATTTGCCTTCTTGACTGTGATACACGCTTTCACACCTTTAAAAATATATCAGTCACCTTTACTTTCTCTAGAGTTTGAATTTATGTTTATCTTCCTTTAAAGGCAATGGCTTCAATTTATAAGAAATCTAATGGAAATTCTTTTTTCATTTTATACAGGAAAAAAAGATTCAGCTTTACTGGGCAAGTTTTGAATCCCTATAAGACTTAACAAAGGCCAACAATCTTACATAAGAGTGATCTGTATAGTCACTTACATGTTAAAACAAATCTAAATAAGGTTTCACTATAATCATCAGGGATGAAGTATTTTTATTACAAAAAGCTCTATAGTACATTAGTCAATTAGTTATCTCTCTGATGGTTAGTGCCTGTTCAGTGTGCCATTTGTCATGGCATTTATCCAATATGGTACTTCATATGGATACTAATCAAGGGAAATAAAACTACACATCTAAATTCTCCTTGGAGCTAATTGCATTGTCAAATTTATAGGTAATGAGAAAATTTTCTGAGCTTTTAAAACAGTATAACATGGAATTTGAAGTTTGTTGTTCATTTGTGTTTTTTTGGCTTGTAGTCTCAACAAACACTATTTTTACAAGTATGGTTTCACACAATCAACAATTGCAAAGACAATCCTGAGGCTGTGTTTGGAAGCATAATACTTTTTAAAAGCCAGTATAAAATGATTGGCATGTCTTGAAAGAGTAAAATACTCAGTCAACTAGATTAAAATAAATATATGTCTAATATTACAGGACACAATATGCAACCGAAGTTAGTAGTCAGCAAAGCTTCCTGTTATATGAAGTCAGAAACCCTTGAAAGTTTCTTTTTATCTGGAAATTAACCTCAAAGATGCATGTCTACTTTGTAAATACTTGAGTCTGTAATGGAGTGACCACTCTTCCCTATAATAATATGAAAACAGAAAAGAATCGATCACATTATGAGAAGTCACTTTGATGGGTCATAGTTTCATTTAGTGTTCATACGATTATGAAAAAATTGTCTATTTTTCCAGTTGCTCAGGCCAAGGACTTTAGAGTCATCACCTTTTTACCTACATTTTACTTATATTTCACTTCCAGTCCCACAGCAAATCCTATATACGTATCACGAAAATCATCACTAGTTCTACCACCTTCACTTTTTCCCAAAGGAAGGAATTCCTCTTGTTAGGATTATTGCAAAAGCCTCTTGATTCATCTTCCTCCCTTGCCTAGTGTCCCTTCAGTTTGTTGCCAACACAGCAGCCAGAGTAGTACTGTTCAAATATTCATCAGATCATATTCTTCCCCTTCTCACCCTTCCCCCCTCCAAAATCTTCCACTCGAAGAGAGGCCAATGTCTTTAGAAAGACTGAAATGGCCCAAGGGGACTTCACACCTGTCACACCCTGCTTAATGCCCCTTCTCATCAGTTTTCATCTCATCTTCTGCTACGCATCTCCTTCCTCACTTGGTTCTGGTCACATTGGCCATCTTGCTATTCATGAAATTAGAAAGGCCAAGTCCTGTCTCAGAATGGTGTACTTGCTATTCCCTTGGCTTACAGCATTTTATTCCTTTTAGATGCTTACCATGGTTCCTTATTTTCTTTAATCTTGATTCAAGTTTCTTCTTCCCATTAGGGGATTCCCTAATGACCATATTCTAAATGGTATCACAAACAATCTTATCTCTTCTTCCCACACTCCAATTCACCTTCTTCACTACTTTGCCTCCATGGCACTTCCCATCTGCCCTCTCATATATTTTACTTGTTTTTTTTATGTTTATCCATGTTAGAAAGCACTTTTAGAATATAAATATTAGTTTATTTTGTTCATTGCAGTATCTCTACACCCAGAAAGTACCTTTCATGGGGTAGAAGTTCAATAATTACTTACTGAATGAGGAATTAAATATGGGAATAAGTGAATTATTAGAGGAAGATCTATAAAGAAACAGATTTGCAAATTCCTTGAAGATAAAATATACTTCCATATCAAGACAAGCCAATTTTATAATAAATTTACATACAGAGAGAGATCAAGAGAGATGAGAAATAGCAACATGAAGGTATAAAGAATCTCTGACACACAATTTGCCAGTGCTCTCTGCCTTAGGAGAGAAGCCTTTGCCATGGACTTCAAGGATTTCCAGCCTTTTAGTGGGGGTAGTGAATTGCATATGTCAGCTTGCTGACATCTTAGCTTAACGTCACTAACGTTAAATTCTCCTAATGACCCTTTTCAATACTCACTTTCACCAATCAACTTCCATAGGGTCTGCTCACATGTAAAAATGATCACATGAATAGGGCTTATGATTCACATGTGACTTTCTATATAAAAAATACTATAAGAAAATGTACTTATATGGCATTTGTAGAATAAATTTATGGAATTAATAGGCACAATTCTCCTTTCATTTGTTTTTCATCCAAAAAACATCATGGTGTGAGGTAACCAACTATTCCAGTTTGCCCAGGACTAAGATCTCCAGATGCCAGGCCTTCTGTGCTAAAACCAAAAAGGTATTGTGCAGATCAGGACAAGCTTGTCATGCCAGCTACTATGTGACAGACAGTAATTTTTTTAATTACTAAAAAATTCTAGTATTTAAAAAATATATATCATATATATATTTTCCTTTTTTGGCTATCTGAAAAAAATCAGTTAATCTACTCCACTTACTAATAAGAAGTTAATTTTTATTTCTTTGTCTCCAGCATATCAATGAATTTTAATGAATGTTTACATATAATATTTACTCTAAGTCAGAATTTTGGACCTAGTAATATTGCTCCACATGAAGAAAAATAGGGACTAATTGGGAATATAAGCATACTAAAATTTAATCTGATATGACAAAATAGTTTATTGAGCACGTATTATTTAATCACATATGATTTGGAGCACTAAGAAGACAGATGGTAGGTATGTTTTAGAAAATGGGCAGAACTCAGTGGCTTACAATTGACTTTTTAGCTGCAGGTTAAAGTCTTTCCTTTTACCAGGACATCTGCCCATCAAGAACAGTTTATCAAGAGGAGAAAATGTTGTGGCCATTGAATATGTAACTCTTACCTTCCATGCCTTTTAGGGGGTAGATGAAATCAGCCATTATTTGTTTTTCTTATACTCAATCAAAAGTCTAACTCTTATAATTTTACATGCAATACCAGACTTCTAATGGGCTGTATGCATTTATTTTAGCTAGAAAAATTATTTTATTACAAGATTAAAGAGTTAAGTCACCTACAGAGAGACAGTCTGACATGCTAGAAACCAACCCACACTCTGCAGTCCCAGCCAAACTTCAGAAACTTGGGATCTTTGCCTGCTTACTTGATAGGTTACTTTAGTCTCTGCTACAGGCAATTTAAGAAGCTCTATTACTATCATGGGCTTTGACTGGCCTTTGATAAAAATCATCTTCAGCTGCATTAGTTTCCCATTTTCTTTTGGTGAGGCAAGAGAGCCAAAGTCTAAACAAACAAACAAAAAAAGACAATCATATGTCCTAATATATCCCAGCACTTAAAAACTTGAAAATATCTTCCTCAGCAACAAACCTATAATAGCAGGCTTCAGGTAGAAACTGCAGCTTTTCTTTAGATCTAGAGAGAAAGATGCTGATGAAGACTTATGTTAGAAAGTCTTCATCCTACACATCATTAGAGACGACAAGGTGAGAAGAATCTTCAAAGCCAATACACTAGGAGCTATTTTAGAATAATTATCTCAAGTTGCTCTTCGGTTGTTTCTCCAAAATGCTGTGTTCTCAATTGCAACCACCCTTGTTCCTCAAGCTTCTGTTTCAGTAAATTTAGGAGCTAATCACAACAGTATTGACAGTATGTTGCAGAGCTTAATTTGAATCTCCAGTTGACAATGGGGCCTGGAGATAGCAAGATAGAAAGCTATGGAGAAGGATTTAAGGAATTTAAGTAACATTTACACTCAGATGAGTCCCCTCAAACAAAGAAACAAACACCAAACTGTCCAGAGTGCAACTTTCATCACCATTCCACTTATCGGTTTTCAACTGGGAATCTTCTGGATATTATGCTAAAGTTCTTTAATCTTATCATGTATCAAAAACAGAACTCTTTCATCCTTCAGTAATCTTTCCTTTTTGCTATATTACCACTTGATCCTAATTAAATGAACTACATGTTAGTTTGGAACCAATTACTACCAATTCTTTAATTTGTATAATAACTTAGCAGTGAACTTGGCCAGTTAGTCCACAACGACTGGGGAGACTATCCATTAAGGACAAGTTTAAGTTTATTTTTATTTCACCTTACTAAACAAGCAATAAACAGTATAAATGTCATATATAAATTTAAGGACTCAAGTAAGTGGACTCCACTGCCCAAAGGCCTTCTTAATTCCTCCCAGGCTTATGTCAAAGATTAATGATTAATGTAGTCTCCATGGAATGAAAAAAAAAATCACCAATTAGAAAACCACAAATTTGAAGGTTTTCTGATTCTGTAGTGTTTGGGCAGTGAAGAGACCATGACAGCATTGAAGGGTTTTCCAGATTACCATGTAAATATACATGCTGCATCCCAGTGTCATCCATCTGTCATATTTTTCCTTCTTCATCATCCTCTCTACTGAGGTTTCAACTCCACAGACAGGTCTAGAATACATTCGCCAACGCTGTCTATTCTACTCGTTAAAGAGCTATAACATCATCGTTTCTTACCCATTTTCACTTGCCACTGCTTTCATATAGCCTCTGATCATCTCTTATCCTTCAACTTTATCCCATTCCAACCCATCACCTGCAGTGATGACACTTATTTTTCGGAAATGTCAATTCACTCGTGTCTTGCTGCTTAAAAATCGCCTTGTGATTTCTTGTTGAAACATTTGAAAAATTCCAGCCTCCGAACTGTGGGTCTGAAGGCCTTTCATATTTTGGCTCTAATTCATTTCTCTGACATTCTTTCCTACCCATCAGTGTTCTACTCATAATCTCCCTTCAGCAAATGCCCACGCCTGCTGTTCAGTGGCTGTGCCATGCTGTTGCACTCCATCTCTCCTTTGTTCATGTGGTAAGATGTGCCCTTCAACCACCATGTACTTAAAGCCTACTTAGTGTGCAGTAGTGGACTGGGTATTAAAGATCCAGGGTCAAGTAAAATGTGGTGTTTTTTGAGGCAAGTTTACAAGCTGAAGGAAACTCAAACACATAGAACAGCAGTTATTCTATAGTGTGAAAAATTTTAATTTCTACTAAGGGCATACATAAATTGCTATGGGAACCCATAACAGCATTCATAAAAGAAAACACAGGTGAAAAGCAGTGAAGACTTCCCAATATTTTTAAGTTTTAAAGAATAACTAGAACATAATTATTAAATGTGGCTCTGATTTTCTAAGCCCTCAGCTGAGGAGAAATTTTTGAAGTAGTTAAAATACAAATGGTGGATACTTTCCCATAGGGACTGTTATCTACACTTCTAGGTTGATGGAAACTTCATTTTCCAGGTTAGTTGGGATAGTGAGTAGTCTGAGCCTCTTACATGAATATTTTTCAGTTGAGATTTAGCAAAACCTTGAATACACTGAAAAAAGAAACTTCTGCCAAGTGACTGATGGATTGTTACAGAAAGAACTTTTATGATGGCGAAATAGTCATTAAAGTTTCTCAGCTTTGATGACTAACAATGTGCAGATACTGATTTGGCTACCATGTGGAGGACAATGATGTGGATTTGGAAGAAAACTAGCAGTCTGTTTTGAGTATATACCTCTCCACTTGTTACCTCCAGGTATTAGCCTATCATCGTGGGCATGTTTCAGCCTTTTCCAGCAATGGACCTTATCAGATTTTTCTCCCCATTCATCATCTAGGCAACACCAACCAAATCTACGTGAGCGTGACCATTTCTTTCAAAGTCAGCACACAATGATGAATGGATGGATGGGTAGAGGGATATACGGGTGACTGAACAGAGAGACACATGCATGAACTACCACTTCTGGGATAATCTCTATTCCACTTCTTTCCATTATGATAGTCCTAATTCTCCCTGGGGTGATGGATAATTGACTTAACGCAGAAAAGAAATCAATGACAGAAATGTATGCAAACCTTTATTAAAGCCTCATGGTTTATGCTCCTTTCTTTCCTGGTTTACTAGTAACAGGAATTCCTATTACTCCTTCAAGACTCCGTTTAATAATTCATCCTGTGTAAAGTCCTCCCTACCCCAACAGACTTGATTTTTTTCCCTCTGTGTTAAAAACCGTATTTTGTATGTACTCATAATAGCAGTTATGACACCAACAATGGGCACTTCGAGGACTGTTTCTCGAAGTCCTCGAGAAGTAACAATAGGTTTTTCCATTGTTTAGTCTAATAGCACAAAACCATTTCAATACTCTCACTTTGCTAGGGGGGATACTTTTTTCCAGGTGAGAAAGTATCCTTGATACCTGAAATAAGCTGAAGTGTGCCTTTATTTCCAAATGATTACCACCCTGTCTTTTTAATCAGAACATAGTGAGCTTAATCTTATCTGGTTGACCCATGGTCATCTAGAAATATTGTTACTGAGGAGTTTTTGAGGTCTACTGAAGTGACAGGTTATGCTTTCTTGAAATACTTTCCAATTATCTTGACACTTATTTCTCTTCTGTATTTGTCACAAGTTATGGCTTTCTCTTCCTATTGTCAGTGTGCGTGTTCTTAGAACATCTTCCATCCCAATGTTCCTTCATTATTCTACTTCAGCAAAAAATTCCAGGTGACTAAGGCCATTAGACATACAACTACATAAATAGACATTAGGGTGAGAACTAAAGGCACTTTCTTATAAGTAATTTACATAACATCAAGAGTTGTCTTTTGCTGTTCTAAGAATTGAAAAGGAAAATAATTATTCTTCAACCTCAAGTCTCCAAATCTATTCTGAATGAGAAAAATCCTTTGGATAAGTAAAGCCTGTAGGTGGATATTATGGATGCTTAGTTTAAAAAAAAATTAAATTCACAAGAAAAGAAAAAAATCTTTAAATACTAAAAATTATCCCCAAATATTACCATTGGGGTAAAAAAATAATAAATATTTTTATTAATATTAATATATTTAATTAATATTAAATATTAATTTTTGGAACTTGAAGCAACAGATATAATCCTTTCAAAGCCTTGAATCATTTGACCTAAATTTAATTTCCATCTAAAATAATAACCTTGGAGGGAAAGAAAGAGAGAGAGGTACAGAGAGACAGAGAAGAGAGTATCCACATGCTCTCAAGTGGCAAATACACATGTACAATCAAACAAACCTGCTGCTTTTTAAGACAGGAATTAGTGAAATGGAATAGTTGTAGGAAATACTGACAGCAAGTAGCAAGCAAGACTAGAAATTTACCAGCATCCTTGCTGGAGAAAAAAGTATAATTTTTCTTCAATTCATTAAACATTATTGGAAATTACCTTTTTATATCAGAGGAGACATTTGCTTCATGATCTGTTGAACAATTTCAATGAAGCATTTAAGCTTATGAGGTTTTCTTAATTCGTATGAAATTAATTCAAATTTTAAGCAGCCAAATACTCGGACGTTTTTCTCATAGAATGTTTCCAATATACAACAAAATGCCACTTTACTGTCTTGCAAACATTTCTAATTTTCACCACTGATATGACACAAAAAATCATGACACAGCATAATAAAAATTATTTTTTGTTTGAAAAGTACTTTAAAAACATTAACGAATAATTTTTGTAGCTTATTTTAGCTATATTGAGTTTTCTTAATAGGAACTGGTGTATAATGAGATTTTTCTCTAGCAATAAAAATTAAATCCTGCTTTGTAAACTTCAGACATTGCCATTTCACATTACTGCAATTAAGAACAAACGCACATATGATAGTTTAACTGTAAATGATTCAAAATTTAGCACACCAGATTCCTTAGGACTTGACACTTTCTTGCTAAGATTTTATAATTGCTATCTCTAATGAATTCCTGTAACAACCAAACTTATATATCGTCAACAATTATATCAGCAAATAAGCAAATTAGCTAAATTTTTACTCTAACGTCTAAAGAATAAAATTACCTTGCAATCATTAGTCACAGAGAAAAAGAGAGTTCTTTAAATGCTGTGATTATTATTTGAACAGTAAATGTTATTGAAAATGTTATAATGTTTTTTATTTTCCAATTTCTTTGTGCGATATAGATAAAAAATTATAATCTATTTGCTTTGCTTCTTTATTTCATAAGGCATTTTTAAAAATCTATAGCCTTACTTTTCAAAGTCTGACTCATACATTAGAAGGATCAACATAATCTGGAAGCTTTTTAGGGATGCAGAATCTCAGGCCCCCTGCATCAGAATCTGTTCTTTAACAAGATCCCCGGGTACTTCACAGGTGCACTAAGAAGCACCTCACTAGCACGTAACTCCCTTAGCTCCTGCATATAACTCTGCATGCATCTTATTGCACTTTGTAACATAAACATTCAATACTGAATTTCAGAACGTTGGCAAGTAAATCTTCTTAAATTGAAAGAAAAAAATTATATTAAAATTAGAGTATTAACTTAAATGTTGACAAAATCATATTTCTTAAATTTTTTTACATGATAAGGACAATTTTAATTTTTTAATGGGAATCTTCTTATTCTAAGTGTCATTTGCAGGAAGTGGCAAAATCTTCATGAATTCCACAGTGCCAGGTACTGTGACTGTGGTAAAAGATGAGTTAAATAAAAATGTCCAGGACACAGTCACTGCCCTCTGGTGGATTATGTTCTGGAGGGAGGTACGGACCAGTAGCAGTGTCTATATAAATAAACTTCATAAGCATCCCCAGTTAAGAGTACACATAGTGAGACTGATTATGCTGAAAAGAAATCATTCCTCCAACATTTCCACCTATGCTGTCGGACAGATTGAGATTATTATGTCAAAATTACAAAGAGAAAGAAACAACAGAAAGAAGGTCGTTATGGTAATTGTTGTGAGTTGTTTTATCTTCTAGACCGCAGAGAATAAAAAATGAAAAGTGAGCAGAGAAAATCAGATGATACAAATATAATACTGGGAAGAGAGAACATGGAAGGAAAGGTGGCCTCCATCTGTCTTTCCACCTGCAGAAGAGAAAGAGCGAGAAGACAAGTGTGATGTGTAATCCAAGGAGACAGATAGGAGGACTAGAGAGGAAAAAGAAAAAGAAAGGGGGGTGATCAGCAGTAGATTCAGGAGATACCATTCACCTGCCACACTTGGCAGCTGAGGGTGAAGGAGCTGTTGGAAGGGGCCCTTTAGCAATAGCTGCCCTGCAAATGACTCTAAGCAGGGCTGAACAGTATGTTGGTATTTTCGTTTCTGACAGCCCAATAACATCTTGCCACCACAAAAACAAGCAAATGAGCAAATAAACAAAATGAAGAGGATGGAACATTTATCCAGAGTGGCAGACTACCCAAATGGCCCAGAAAAGCTCCCATCACTGGGTTTTTAGGTGGGATTAAACAATGTGTGTGTTTACCGTGCACCAGGGAGGCGGACATAACTGGATTTTGTCCTTACTATAACCCTGTCACATAGCCATTATTATTATTCTTTGCCTCTTTTAGAAATGAAAGCAATGAAGTAGTTTCCTATTTACTCAAGAATCCATAGATTTCAAATACAGTAAGTGGTTAACCTAAGCCTATCTGATTCCATGACTATGTTTTGAACATCTATGTAGGCGTAAAGCATACACATTATTACTGGGAAGTGATTATGCAGTTTTAACTAATTCCCACTTAGGAAAAAAGAAAAAGCATGCCAGAAGAAGTGAAATCTGCACTAAGTATTTAGGGTAAGGACCTCTCCTTACCCTACTAGTAGGGTATCTTAGGCTACTAAGGCAAAGAAAGGCATTCCAACAAATGGAATAGCAAACAGAAAAGCCGCATGGTAAGAAATTACCTGGACCGTGGCAATGAGAAAGAGAGTAGATGAGCATTCAGGATCCCAGAGCTGAGAGTAACAGGTGGGGGCAAGGGGCATAGAATGATAGGCTGGAGATCTGAGAGGTGGGATTTATATTCCAGAATATTAAATAACATTAACTTCACACATTTTTAAATAGAAAGGAACTGAAATTCTACCTTTTGTGTGGTTATCTGTTCTGTTTTTACATGTTCAATATCCTTATTTTTAAAACTCATTATTGACTTTAGAGTGTCTGTTACCTTTCTGCATTTTTTCTGTGAATTTCACATTATTATTTTTTCTTTGTCTCTTTCATCTGCATTAAAGATTTCTTTAAATACTGAGTGATAATGAAAGAAGTTAAAAATAAAATACAACTCCACAAATTAGGACAAGGTTTGTAGACTGACAGCCTTCACTCCTGGACTGCTGAGTACTTTAAAAAGTACTTATAAATCAGTCCCATCCCATCCACATGTAAAAGACTGAAACTGGACCCTCACCTTTCTCCACTCACAAAAATTGATTCAAGATGGATCAAATTTAAAGGACTTAAATTTAAGTCATGACACAATAACAATCCTGAAAGAAAGCATAGGAAAAACACTCAAAGATATCAGCCTGGGGAAAGACTTCATGAAGAAGACTACCATGGCAATTGCAACAACAACAAAAATAAACAAATGGGACTTAATTAAACTCAAAAGCTTCTGTACAGCTAAGGAGACAACCAAAGCAAACAGACAACCTATGCAACGGGAAAGGATATTTGCATATTTTGAGTCAGACAAAAGCTTGATGACTAGGATCTATAGAGAACTCAAATTAATC
>CAUYON010115689.1:0-23076 GCA_963573935.1 Arctocebus calabarensis | reverse complement strand
CATCTCTTGGTTCTCTATTCTGTTCCATACATCTATCTCTCTGTTCTTGTGCCAGTACCATGCTGTTTTAATCACTATCGATTTATAGTACAATCTCAGGTCTGGTAGTGTGATTCCTCCTGCTCTGTTTTTATTTCTAAGTCATGTCTTTGCTATTCGAGGTTTTTTCTGATTCCATATAAAACGTAGTATTATTTTTTCGAGGTCTTTAAAATATGACAATGGAACTTTAATAGGAATTGCATTAAAATTGTATATTGCTTTGATGCCCGGCCATTTTTTGGTTGCAACCGTCATTGTTGTTTGGCGGGCCCGGGCTGGATTCGAACCCTCTAGCTCAGGTGTACATGGCTGGCGCCTTAGCCCGTTGAGCTACAGGCGCCAAGCCTGAACTAGGAGTTTTTAAAATAAGGAGATACTGAGGGTTAGCCCATAAATAAATTAGCTTTTGGATACAGTTGAATATTTTATGAAAAGAAACATTGGATACATCTAGTATCGTTAGGATTTGAGGTACTTCACATAAGTATATTTCCCAGGTGACTGAGGTTTTCCCCTTTGAGTAATAAAATTTTATTCATTTTGGATATAATGTGTTTTTATTTATTTACTTTTTTGAGACAGAATCTTATTCTGTTCCCAGACTACAGTGCTGTGGTGTCAGCCTAGTTCAGACAAATTCAAACTCCTGGGCTCGGCTCAGTGCCTGTGGCTCAAGCGGCTAAGGAGCCAGCCACATACGCCAGAGCTGGCGGGTTCGAATCCAGCCTGGGCCCGCCAAACAACAATGACAGCTGAAACCAAAAAATAGCCAGGCATTGTGGCAGGCATCTGTAGTCCCAGCTACTTGGGCGGCGGAGGCAGGAGAATCGCTTGAGCCCAGGAGTTAGAGGTTGCTGTGAGCCATGATGCCATGGCTTTCTACCTAGGGCAATAGCTTGAGGCTCTGTCTCAAAAAAACAAAACCAAACAAACTCCTGGGCTCAAATGATCCTTTTGCATCAGCCTCCTGAGTAGCTGGGACTACAGGCAGGTGCCACCATACCTGGCTAATTTTTTTATTTTTAGTACAGATGAGGTCTTGTTCTTCCTCCAGCTGATCTCAAACTCCTGAGCTCAAGGGATCCTCCCACCTTGGCCTCCCAGAGTGCTGTTATTACAGAGTCACCTCGCTTAGCCCACTGTTTGTTTTATTAAGTTGTGGGGAAATATACTGATTAGAGGAGACAGAACATCATTAAACTTTTTGTTTTCATGACTCAAGACTTCTATTTTTTGGACGGTGCCAAAATCTAACGCTCTTGAGGTATTGAGGTGTGAGAGCTGGCTTACCTTTATACTTTCAAAAAGGCCCCCAGATTGCTGTGTGCTCTGCCATCACATCTAGATTTTTGTGGGGGTGTTTCTGTCCTGACCTATCCTGATGTATATCCTTGCAGGTGCTAGCATCCTTGCCTTTAGCAGTCCTTGTCTTCATTAAAAGTCACTGTGTTTGCAGTGGTGTGGGGATCACATTGTTGTGTTTGCACTAGTGCAGCGGTTCCTGCAACAGGACATGGGCCTGAGCGAGGAGTTGAGAGCTCAAATTAGTCGCACACCCTCACAGTGTGACTATGCATAGGTCACTCAGTCTCTGGGGTCTGTTTCTGTATCCATAAAATGGGGCGGATGATACCTACATCAAGGTTATTATTGGGATTAAGTGAAAGTATCAGCATGTACGTAGCTTAGCACAGAGGAAATACACATCATTCTCAGTCTACGTTACATGTCTAAAAATCTGTGCAGCTTTTGTTTATTTTCGTTTTTAGTATTTTAAAAGTTGTACTAAAAGTTTAATTGTACTAAAAGCAAGAATTGATTGAACACATCTTTTGTCAAGACATCTTGCAATATAAGACTGAAAAATCAGCTGAAGTCATGTTCTGCCTTTAGCTGAAGTCATGTTCTGCCTTTAGGATATTAACTTCAGGATATTTCCGGATTTAGTCACGGAAATAGGGCCAACGTATCCTGAAAGCAGTTGACAGGCTAAAGTGCTGAGATGAGTCTCAGAGTTGGCAATTTCTGTTAGAAGCCTAGAGAATTCACTGTGGACAAAATACTTATCAAAAACTGAATTCCCATTTTTGTAGATTTCCAGGAAATGTCACTATCTCACTAGATAATACGAGAAGCCAAAGCACTGGAGACAGGCACTGAGTCTGCCCAGGCTCCAAGCAAAGGGCTCGCTCTGTCGCTGTGGGAAGGACCAAAAGCCCCTGTGCAGCTGTTAACATCATGCTGCCCAGCTCCCACTGCGATTTGCTGGACCCGTGTCCTAGGGCTGGGGCCCAGGCTCACACCAATCTTTAAAGCCCACAGTCTCTTCTAATAAAAATTCCTGGTTAAGCCACAGAGCGTTGTCTTTACCGGGTAGTTTGTTCCGTGTCGCTCTACTCCTTTCAGACCTGGGTCTCAGCTTTGATCTAGTTAAGGCTGAGTGGATGGGTGACCCTGGGGACACACACCAGTGCTCTGTCTCAGTCTTGTTGCCTGAGGAGGCGTCTGCATCCTTCCTTCCATCCACTTCTCCCTCAGATCTGCATTCACTGACCCCTCTGTGCAAGGTGCTGGGAAGACAGTTGAATGGGACAGACAAGCTCCCTGCTCTCAGGAGGCTGACATTCAGGGGTGGGGCAACAATAAATAAGAAAACATATGTAATAATATTCTAGATAGCTTACAGTGCTCAGAAGAACAAATAAAGTACCGTATTGGGAAAGAGATGAGAGGTGGGGTGTGGAGCTGTTTTAGATGGGCCGCCAGGGATGCCTGTTTAAAGGAGGTGAGATTCCAGCAGGAGCTTGAATATGAGTGAATGAGTCATGCAGTGGAGGGCGGGGGTGGTCCCAGGCAGAGGGAGAGCAAGCAGGGGTGTGAGGTCAGTGGGGGAAGCTGGTAGGGCCTGGGAGCCCAGGGCTTCCAAGGTAAGGCGGGGGGGGGGCTTGTGAGTCATGGGCACCGTGGTTGCCAGGTGGAGAACGGGAAGAGATAGCATCGTGGGAAGGTAGAGTCCGACTCGGGAAACTGCCAGGGTTCCCCAGGGTTGTCCGTCAGGCCTGTGGCAGGGATGGTTCATGTTCACAATTATGGGGCTCCTAGAGGTGTCCTTGAGGGGTACCAGGCTTTTGGCAAAAGTATTATATTAAGTTCTAGCTTTGTAAAAATGGGTGAATGAGGACATTCCACCTAGGACTTCTTTAAATTCTTTTTTTTTTTTGTAGAGATAGAGAGTCTCACTTTATGGCCCTCGGTGGAGTGCCGTGGCGTCACACAGCTCACAGCAACCTCTCACTCCTGGGCTTAGGCGGTTCTCTTGCCTCAGCCTCCCGAGTAGCTGGGACTATAGGCGCCTACCACAATGCCTGGCTATTATTTTTTGTTTGTTTTTTGCAGTTCGGTCGAGGCTGGATTTAAACCCACCACCTTTGGCATATGGGGCCAGTGCCCTACTTGCTGAGCCACAGGCACCGCCCGGACTTCTTTAAATTCTTTAAGTAGAGTGAGTCCCCTCGCTGTTTTTCAGAATAGGACTTGTTTATACCAGTATTTCAGGAGTCAGGAGTGTGTGTTGTGTGAAATGAGGCCCAGAACAGACCTGGGGAGGAGACTCCCCAGTGGGTACTTGGGGGCCAGGCTCTCTGAGGGGAGCAGGGTGGGAGTTAGAGGTTCTTTGTTTTTAATTAGGATATAATTCACATACTATCAGTTCACCCATTGAAAGTATATAGGTCAGTGGTTTTTAGCATATTCATAAGGTTGTGTAGCTACCACTTCTGGTTCCAGATCATTGCCACACCCCAGAAGAAGTCACTGAACCCACCAGTAGTCACTCCCTGTTCCTCCCTCCCCTTGTCCTGGTGCCATTGATGTGCTTTCCTCCAAGGAGTTGCCTGTTTTGGATATTTCATGTGTGTCCTTCTATGACTGGCTCCTTTTGCTCAGCACGGCGGTATTGAGGTTCATCCACACTGTAGCATGGATCAGTACTTCATTCCTTTTATGTCCTAATAATATTCCCTAGTACGGACAGACCACATTTTGTTTATGCCTAAGAGACCTGCACAGGGCTGTCCTGCTTCTGGCACTACCATGCTGTGCAAACCTGGCCAGGCACCAGCCCATAGGCGTCCCTCACAATCTGAAGAGCTGGAGTCTGGGCCTCGCCTTCATGGTCTGCTCCTGATCCTGTTAGATGTGCAGGGACTTTTACCCCATGTCACAGACATTTCACGAGGTCCTGCTTTTTCCTGTTTTCTTTTAATGAATTTCCTGACTGGAAAGTGGGAACAATCAGATGTGAATCTTTTTTAAAAAACACCAAAAACTAAAACTCAGTAGTAATACACCTGATTGCTGCTGGTGGTGATACCAGTCTTCCTAGAACTTGTAATACTGGTGTCTGGGTGGAGATGGAACTAGGTGTCCCCTGTCTCTCTCTCTGAGATATACAAAGTGTTGGCTGGACCCAGCCAGTTGCCTTTTACTAATCATTTCAAGCCCACGTCTGTCTCCAGGGTGGGTTATAATTCCATGTTTCACACCCCTTCCTGTCCCCTTCTGTCCCACCCCCACCATCCTTTTCCTTTCTTTTAATGAGTTCTCTCCTTCCTCATGTTTAGAATGGGAATAAGTGCCCACAAGCCAGAGATTAAATTTACTAAATTTACTTTACAAATTGGATATTTTACTTAAGCAGGGTCCTGAGTTGGCCAATTATTATTGGCTTGGGTACTTTAAGATCATCGTGCTTCATTTTCTGCATGTTCTCCTGATTCGTTGGTTACTCTGCGCGCAGAGCTTTGCGCATGCTCACTCAGGCATTTTCCGCAGAGCTCATCTTCCTGCATGTGTGTAGTCCCAGGCGAGGCCGTGTGATGCTCTGCTGAAAAAGCAACCAAACAGGCACCACTAAGGGGCCAGCCACATACACCTGAGCTGGCGGTTTCAAATCCAGCCCAGGCCCACCAAACAATAATGACAGCTGCAACCAAAACCTGGATGGGTGTTGTGGCAGACACCTGTAGTCCCAGCTACTTGGGAAGTGGAGGCAGGAGACTCACTGGAGCCCAGGAGTTGGAGGTTGCTGTGAGCTGTGATGCCACGGCACTCTACCCAGGGCAACAGCTTGAGGCTCTGTCTCAAAAAACAAACAAACAAACAAACAAACAAACAAAAATAAAAACCAGTTGCCTTCATGCTCCAGTGAGTAGAGCAGAACAGTACATGTTAGCCCATCCGTGTTTTAACTGTTAGAACAGCTGCCTGTGCAGCATGTTTTGTCTCAGAAGAGGAGATTTCAGGTTACTGATTATTTTTATGGGATAAAAAATTATCTGGTCTGGGAATAAGGGAGAGGTAACTGAAAGGATGCTCCAGGGAGGTGGGAAAGGAGGGTGAGTCAGCGTATATGACTTTAAGCATAGAAGAAAAAGCCAGATTTATACCAGAGAGAGACTCAGATATTTATTCACTTTGTAAACTTGGAAAGCCATTAGCAATCAGGAATAAAACGTTGGCATCAAAGATTAACAGTCAAAGGGTTAACATCTTTTCCATAGAAAGTCCATTCAAATCATTTCTCTACTCCTTGCCGCCTTGAGCCTTACCTGTGTTAGTTATCTTGCTATGTCACAAATTACCCAAGAGCCATGCCTTAAAACGTTTATTATCTTGGTTTCCCTGCTGGCTGCTCTTGATGTTGCAGTGAGGGTGTTATCTGGGGCTTCTGTCCAGGAATGGGGAATCTCTAGCTTTCTGATCACAAGATTATTCTTTTTCTTTTTTTTTTATTGAAGGAGGTGAGAAAACCTTTCTTTCTTTTTGTTCTGCCCCTCTTTTAGTAAAAGAATGTGCTCTGCAAAATTTGGATTCAGTCAAAAGGCTGCACTTGGGCGGTGGCTATGGCTTAAAGGAGTAGGTTGCCACCCCATATGCCGGAGGTGGCAGGTTCAAACCCAGCCCTGGCCAAAAACTGCCAAAAAAAAAAAAAAAAAAAAAGGCTGTACTTAAGGACCTAGAAAGCCACATTTCTCCTTAAGGCTGCAGGTTTTCCTCAGCTCTGGCTGAGGCTGAAGGATCCACACCTAAGATGGTAGCTGTTGGTGGGAGGCCTCTTTTCTCCAGGGCCCACTTCTGTCAGCTTCTCCCAAAGTGACCCACAGGGGAAATGCAGTGCCTTTTATGACCAGGACTCAGTCACTTGTCATTTCCACAATACTCCCTTGGCTACCTGGGTCAGGCATGCACCTGGGGGCATCTTACCAATTTGTTAGGCGAAAATTAGTATCTTGCTGTTTTAACATCCATTTCTTCAATGACTAATGAGGTTGATCATTTTCTTTTCTTTTTTGAGACAAAAGTGTCACTCTGTTGCTCTGGCTAGAGTCCAGTGGCATCATCATAGCTCTGGCTAGAGTCCAGTGGCATCGTCATCAACCTCAAACTCCTGGACTAAAGTGATCATTCTGCCTTAGCCTCCTGAGTAGCTGGCATTACAGGTGCATGGCACCAAGCCCAACTAATTTTATTTTCCTATTTTTTGTAGAGATGGGGTCTCATTCTTGCTTAGGCTGGTCTTAAACTTCTGGCTTCACATGATCCTTGGTCTCCCCAAATGCTAGGATTGCATACATGAGCCATTGTGCCTGGCCTTTATTTTCTTCCTCATACTTTTTTTCTGCAAAGTAAAATTTTTCTGCAGTGATCTTACATTTATAATTTAAAAAAAAAAACACTAAAGAACCAAAGGTGGCATACTTCCCAGTGAGAAAAGGAATGAATTACTGATGCATACAACTTAAGTGAATTTTAGCAGCATTGCACCAAATGAAAAGCCAATCTCAAATGGCCACTTACCATATGCTTCTGTGTATAAAACATTCTCGAAATGACAGAATTGTACAGCTAGAGGACAGATGAGTGATTTTCTTAGAGAAGGGGGTCAGCTATCAATGGGTAGCAGGAGGGAAGTGTCTGAGTTGGTGAAAATGTTCTGAATCTTGGTTGCGGGAAATGCTGTAGGATGACAAAGAACCATGCACAGAATGTTTAAATTAGTCACCATGCCTGACTAATTAAAAAGTTTTTTTTGTTTTTTTCTTTTTTTAGAGACAGGGTCTCACTGTGTTGCCCAGGCTGGTCCAACTCCTGGGCTCAAGTGATCCTCCTGCCTTGGCCTCCCAATGTGCTGGTATTATAGATGTGAGCTACTGCACCCTCCCACAAGAGGAAATCTTTAAATGGCAAATGTTGTTTGTGCATTTCCAAGGCTGATTTCCATACGGGCTTTTTTTCCCATAAAGTTGAGTTGACCTGTATCTTGCCTTGTGTCCCCGCATCTGTATAATGTATTTCCTGGGCATAGGTTAACAACCTGCATTAAAATAGGTGGCATTTTTCATTCAGCGTCTTTGATTTGGAACCTTTTCCCTTAGGATGGTTTGTGTACGATTTGTCTTTTTTTCTTTTCCCAGGGGAAGGCAAAGAGGAGATTGAGAAGGTGACTTTTGAAGAGTTGAGGCAGCAAGTGGCTCTGTTTGCTGCAGCAATGAGGAGAATGGGTGTGAAAAAAGGAGATCGGGTTGTTGGTAAGTATTTTTGGTGCTTGTGATGGTTTTAGAGGGAGGGCAGGATGAATGGCTTGGAAGGTCCAGAAGGTAAGAGTCATAGTATATTACATAAAACCTTGCAGGACAGTACTTGCAAGGCAAAAAATAAACAAGGGAAATCGTTGAAAGAGTACCCTGTTCTGTGAAGGTGGGACTTTTGTTTTGTTTTTTACTTTGTCCTAGAGCCTAAAACAATTCCAGGAACTTCAAGGATGTGCAGTCAAGACTAGTTGGCTGGATTAATGAAGGTGTAGGTAATGTACGAGTTAGCCCTGCAGTGAGGGAGGAGAGGAATAGTCAGACCAGGTGACAGTGACAGCCTGTGCAAAGGTCATGAGGCTAGTGAGGTGTTTAGAGGTGGACAGGAGCTCTGTGGGCAGGTGAGGCAGGCACCAGGACTGGTTCCAAGGGCCTCGTCCACCTTCACCTGCCTCTGCCTAGAGATTCCTGAGGCTTGGTCTGTTCTGACTACCTTTCTCCTCCCCTAAGCCCTAAAGCAAGGGAAAGAGGGTGTGTAGGACCCAAAGAAGGTAGGAGCAGGGAGCAGGACCTGCCAGACCCTTGTGCTGAGACCCTGTAGGGGGGTATTGCTTCCAGAAAGCACCCAGGGCTAGAGTCTGCAGATGGTGACTGAGGCCTGAGGTCTGGCTGGCTCTCCCTCCCTGAGAGCTGGCCGCCTTTTTGCTCCTTCAGCCACAAGTAATCATTTCCTCCTGAAAACACAGTAGGTGTTTTTCTTACAGTTTTCCTTTCACCTGCATTTCTGGAAAAAATCTGAAGTCCTGTTCAGAGTTTTAAATCCGAGCTAAATGTACCTGTTCTCTACTCCGAGGAACTTAGTTTCATTCTGGGTGGGTGTGCACGCAGGGAGGAGCAGGTGTAGACAGGGTGAGTAACTTCCAGTGTGGCCCTGCTGTACGGGGCTCTTGACATCCTCCTTTGTCCCCACGAGGGGACAAGGGCCACAGGACAGGCGTGCTAGGAGAAGCTTCTGACCAGGGGCTTGGACTCTGGAATCTTGGTTTTTGGTGGAAATGCACCTCTCCCAAGAGACCTTATTGCAGCTTATTTGCTAAGAAGGATGAGAAGCTGGGTGGCCTTATCATATAAAACTCAGTGAGTGGCAGCCCCGGTGTCTCCCTCCTCAGATAACAGAATTGGCCATGGCATTAATGCTCAACATATTTTGGTTGACTGGAAAAGAATCAAACAGAAAGGACATGTTAAGTTACCTCCTGTCTCAGCCCTTGATCGAATGTTCTCCTTTTTTTGTTGTTTTTTCTTTTGCAGTTTTTGGCCGGCTCTGGGTTTGAACCCGCCACCTCCAGCATATGGGGCCGGTGCCCTACTCTTTTGAGCCACAGGTGCTGCTGAATGTTCTCTTTTTGCATATCCTCAGGGTTCACCCCGTTTTTGTTGAGGTCTCTGCTCAGATGTTACCACCTCAGAGGCCATCCCTGGTTAGCCTTTAGAAAAGCCATCACTCGGGCGGCACCTGTGGCTCATCGAGTAGGGTGCCAGCCCCATATACCGAGGGTGTCAGGTTCAAACCTGGCCTCGGCCAAACTGCAAAACAGAAAAATAGCTGGCACTGTGGTGGGCACCTGTAGTTCCAGCTACTTGGGAGGCTGAGGCAAGAGAATCACCTAAGCCCAGGAGTTGGAGGTTGCTGTGAGCTGTGTGACACCATGGCACTCTACTGAGGGCGATAAAGTGAGACTCTGTCTCTACAAAAAAAAAAAAAAAAGAAAGAAAAGAAAAGAAAAGTCATCACTCTCCCTGCACCTGCTTTGCTTTTCCTTATAGTCCTTATGTGGTGTCACACTGGGCTATGTGTGCATGTGTCCTCCAACGTGTGAGACCGGGGCCTTGTCTTTTGCTGCTGCCATATCTTCATCTGTGAGGAGTGCCTGGCATATGGTTGACATCGAATAATTATTTGTTGAATGAATGAGTATGAGTCCTAGGCCAGTGATTGGAACAGGCATTTTTGAGTCTGAAAGTTTACTTTTCTAGGTTGGCGCAGTGGCTCATGCCTGTAATCGTAGCACTCTGGGAGGCCAAGGTGGGTGGATTGCCTGAGCTCACAGGATAAGAGCAACCTGAGCAAGAGCAAAATCCTTTCTCTGAAAATAGCTGGGTGTTACGGCAGATGCCTGTAGTCCCAGCTATTTGGGAGGCTGAGGCAAGAGAATCACTTGAGCCCAAGAGTTTGAGGTTGCTGTGAGCTGTGATGCCATGACAATCTCCTAAAGTGACAAAGTGAGACTCTGTTTCAAAAAAAAAAAAAGAAAGTTTACTTTTCTTGGGTCCTTCTTGGTTCAAATTAATCTGTACTCTTTCAAGGTCTAGCAAAGACATGCAAAACATTCTATTGTCCATTTTTATTTTATTTTATTTTTTTGAGACAGAGCCTCAAGCTGTTGCCCTGGATAGAGTGCTGTGACATCACAGCTCACAGCAACCTCCAATTCCTGGGCTCAAGCGAGTCTCTTACCTCCGCCTCCCAAGTAGCTGGGACCACAGGCGCCCACCACAACGCCTGGCCATTTTTTGGTTGCAGCCATCATTGTTGTTTGGTGGGCCCAGGCTGGATTCGAACCCGCCAGCTCAGGTATACGTGGCTGGCGCCTTAGCCCGCTGAGCCACAGGCGCCGAGCCCCATTTTTATTTTTTAAAATCTCTTTTTGGAGTAACACTTCTGAGAGAAGGAGAAACAGAACAGGGTATGTTGGGGGAGTCAGTCAAGACACCTTTGGGCTTTGCTTCCTTTGAGAGGCATTTTCCAGATCCCAGCTTGGCTATTGTTTTGCCCTAAGAGATATGCTTCGGGGGAAGGGCTGGCTCCTCAGCATTTGTCAGTCACCAAGTAGTCAGCTGGCTCTCCCAGCCTCCCAGGCAGTCAGTCCCTCCTTGCCCTTGGGGATGACACTGTTGAGACTTTTTGGTGTACACACACAGCCAGGTTTCATCTGCACAGCAGACTCCTCACACATCTGCAGGCAGAGCCCTTGGGGCTGAGTGAAGATGATATTTTCCACCTCTGTGTCTTGGACCCCTTGAATGCTTGTGGCCTAGCAGGGGAGATGCATGTGAAGCCAAAGAATTGGAAGTATAAACTACAGGGGGCAGGAGAGGAAGAGGGAGAGGGCTGTTAGGTGAGGCCTTTGGCCAAGGGCCTTCTACTCCCTAATGCCTGGTGCCTGTGTCTTTTCCTCTGGAATGTGTAGGGTGATTTGTTTAATTGAGCATCTTCTCTCTGGCCTTAAGGATTCTCTGCCTCTGTTGTCATGAACGCCAGTGGGCAAGGGCCTGAGCACCTCCTCTGCTCCTGACTGGTTGGTCCATGGCTCTGGACTGCACTGCTGTGTTCTTGGTTCCCTCTTCCTCCTCTCTCCATCCACCCACCCACCCATCCATCCGTCTGTCCGTCTGTCATCCATCCTTTTATCTACCAAACAGCAAGTATCTGAGGTCTTTGAAAGGCAGGGCACAGAACAAAGTAAATGGACAAGACAGGAAAAGTCCCAGTCCTCCATGTGAGAACCAGACATTAAACCCCCAGTTACACAGGTGATCATTCATTTGCAGTTATGGTGAGTTTGGTGAGGGAGAAATACAGCGTATTTTTCAGGTGACTAGCTGGGGACAGAAGTTCACAGAGGGGGAAAGAAAGGCCTCAAAGAAGACCTCTCTGTGGAAGTTTCCTTTATGTTTAAGTTAGAAACCGAAGGACGAGCGTGCCCTGAGTGGAGAAGGCTGGTGCTGTCAGGCAGGGCAGACAGCCTGTGCAAAGGCCCCGCGGCAGGAGGGGCTTAGAGCAACTGAAGAACTGAAAAGTTGCTGTGAGCAGGTCCTACAGAGGGAGCAAAGCTCCCGGGAGGATGGGGCAGGTCACACAGGGCTGCAGGGTAACCTGATTGGAATATAGAGAATGGACCTGGGCCGGGCGTAGTAGGGAGTGGAGAGGCTGGTGGCAGGTGATTCGGGTAGAGAGGATATGATCAGTAGGCCGCTCAAGCCAGCCCCTTCTCTCCACCCTGGCCCTGCCCTGGCCCCCAGAGGAACCTTTGGGAGTCTGCTTACTCTGTCACCTCCAGCACACCTGCACCCAAGGCTTCCTCCCTGTGTCCTTCCCACAGGTTATTTGCCCAACAGCGAGCATGCCGTGGAAGCCATGCTGGCCGTGGCAAGTATCGGTGCCATATGGAGCTCCACATCCCCGGACTTCGGTGTGAACGTGAGTCAGGGTCCCCAGTGGAGGGGGTGACTGTGCCTTGTGAGTACCCTGGGCGGGGGTGGCTGCAGGTAGAATTCCATGGGGCTGTTCGGCAGTGCCATGGAGGGAATAACGAGAGAGAAAGACCCAGAAGGAGCTGCACCTTGTTTTTAAATGTAAGGATGAGCTGGTTCTTCCTTTCAAGTGGTTCTAACGGCCCGACTGTGTATGGATGACCTTGGCGGGGGAATGTGTGCAGTGGCCAGTGTCATTAAGGTCCCATGACATCATCTTGTCTTCCTCACCTGTGATGTAGTGACCACATGGGATTTCCTAAACGATTATCCTCTGAGGACGGTTTTCCAGATTTGTTCTGAAGCTGTTGCTCGCAGAATTCCCCTCAGGCCTCCTTGCTTTGCTTTCTGTGGTCCCCTCCCTCCTTTGGCTCATGCTCTGTGGGCCTGTGCTCTGGGAGAGGGGCCTTTTTGTCCCCACACCACCCTGAAGGAACCACGCCCAGAGGGGACAGGCAGTGACCGGAAGTGCACTGTAAACTCTGTGGGGCAAATGAAGCAGCAGCAGGGTGGGACTTCCTGGATGCCCAAGCCCTGCCATCTCCTGGCTGCAGAGTCTTAGGCATCAGGGACCTTCCTGAGCCATGAGGACAGACCCTGTTAGAGGACATGTGGTATCTATGTCCCTGAACACTCTTCCTGGCACTAGGCTGCTTCTGTTCTGGGCCAAGCCCCATTGTGCGTTGGTTGAGGGTGCCCAGTGGCTGAGTGCTGGCCAAGCTCAACGGGCCACAGGCCCTGGGTGAGTCATTTATCCCCTCTGTGCCTCAGATTTCCTCATCTGCAAAACAGGTGCAGAGCCAGGAGACAGATGTAAAATAAGTCTGTGCACGCAGGACACCTAGAGCTGTGGTGGCTTGCGGGGGTGGTAGGCACTGTCTCTTATTGACACTGTCAGGGGCCAGTGCCCGGAGTCAGTGTTCATGGTTGCCCACAGGTGAGGCTTTTTTGGGGTGTGAGCTTAGAGATGTCTGTCTCCTTTGAAGCTGGCTCTTCTGGTAGGTCTTTGAGGAGTAATGGCATTTCCCCCACACTGCGTGGAGGGGAATCAGACATAGAAGCCTGCAGGGGTAAGTGGTTGACTAAGGCCAACCCCGTCAGTTCAAGGTGCTACTGAGGGAGGTGATGATCGCCCTGTAGCTCCCTACTCAGCGCCCCTGGAACTTTCCTGAGTCCTCTCCTGGACTGCTTCAACCCTAGGATCCCCTGGGTCAGTGAGGACTCTCCTGACACAGCAGTGCTACCTATGGCCTGTTCTGTCCTCAAGGCCCTCTATGGGGGCTTTGTGAGCTGCTTGGGGCTGGCAGTGTCCTATGGAAGGTCAGGGAGGGTGAGATCCCTATTGCCACTGGGCCCCTTGGCAGGGTGAAGGGAAGGGCCTTGGCCAGAGGTGGGTTGGTGTGGTGGGTGCCCTGGGTTCAGAGGACTTCCCAGCTCTGTGTCCTTGGGTGGGTGCCCTAGAGTCCTCAGTGGGAAAGGGGGCAGTAACATGCACACTGCAGGGGCTGGTGAAGATGGCTCCTTGGGCCTGGGGGCAGGGCTTGACCTCCTGGCAAGTGTGGTCAGTGTGACCTGCCAGGAGATGGGAGTGTTTTGAGTTAAATTTCAGCCTTTAGTAAGTGGGGTGTGAGATGTTGGGAGAGCTGTGTGTGGTGTGTGTGGGGTGATGACTACCATGGGACAGCGGGGCTCCTGGAACTGGCATTTGGTGGCGTGGCTAAAGCCTGTGGGGAGGGGAATAGGAAATCTCTGCTTGGCAGCAGTTGCCACCCATAGCCTGTTCTCATGGTTGCATCCGGTCTGGTTAGTCCACTGTCCCATGTATATGACCCTCCTGGCCGGCTCTGGGTGGACCTAGGGCTGGCTTGTGGCTCTGCAGTGAGCATGGTCTCTGGTCTTTGGGATTCTACTTCCCTGTCTCTTCCCTACTCTGTTGCAAATCACTAAGAATTCCTATTGTAAAGGGAAAATTGCTTCTGGACTCAGTATGTGTGGGAGCTGCCTGGCAGCATGAGCACTGGAGCAGGATGTGTGCGCTAGGTGGCAGCACAACTCTGCTCACACCGCACTAGCAGCTCCAGGGAGGGAATCTTCCCAGGCGCCCTGGGCTGTGTCTCAGGGTCAGAAAAAATGACAGGGCCAAATGCCTTCCTGCTAAAATGTCTGGGTCTGCCTTGATTATGGGGATAGGTCTCATTTTGCTGGTTTCTGAGGTATAGAGTCCTCCTTCTATCTTGCTATGGATGAGGCGTGTGTGCTATCCCGTGTTGCTCATGTTTGTAGTGAGATCCAGCCAGCAGGCATGAGTTGGCAGCTGTCCCACTGCGGTGTGGGAGGTCGTGTGGCTGACATGTGGTATAGTGCCTGCTCGGACACTTGGTATCTGTAAGCTGAATAGGGACATGGGACGGATTGGTGCCAAAGCCTCCAATTGGTTCCCCTCCTCTGCCATCCTTGTTCAGGGGCTAAAACCAACCGGGAGGAGTTGGGCCAATGAGAGTCCCAGGAGTGAGCAGAGGCTGAGAGGCTGTGGGCTCTTGAACTCTTTTTCTTCAGTAGTTTGCAGATCTTTACTTAGGAAAGAGGAGCAGCCTGTTTTTAATTCGCCATCACCATTTTAAGCTTCAGATGGTGCCTCTTTTTGGTAATGGGCACTTTGCTGAAATCTGCAATGAAACGTGAATGTCTTTCCTACTTTGAATCGTGTTGCAAACCACTAAGAATTCCTATCATAAAGGGAAAATTGCCACTGTGCTTCAAATTCTGTTTTGAATTATTTGGTCTCATTATAGTTGTCCTGGGCTCTGAAGTTAGTGCTGGAGCCTGTGCGGACTGCTGTGGAGTTGCAAAGCGGGTGATTTACAAGTATGGGGGCAGGGCTTCCTTACAGATAGAGCCACCTGCCCACAGACAGTGGAGGTAGCTCTCTGCGCCTGGATAGCTGAGGGCTGAAGAGACCTTCTCTGTTGTGGTACTGCAGACTGCGGTGGGCTGTCCATGGAGGGCTGGGGCACCCATCTTTTCTCAGCCATGCCAGGGGGATGTGTTTTTGGCTTCCATCACTGCCCTGTGCTTTACTTCCACCCTGTCCCTCTCCTCCCCTCCACCTCTGCTGGCTGCCCACGAGTTTTAGTGTAGCTAATCAAGACATCTGGGCTTGGAGGGCAATACCAGGTAGGGGGAGTGCCCTGTTCTTGGGGTTCCCAACCTTCCAGACTCATCAGGTCTTCAGGTCCTGCGTTTTTTTTGAGCTTGTTGATTTTTTTCTTTGTTTCTTTGTTTACCTTTGAGCCTTTGGCATTTTCAAAGGTGTTAGTGGAGGCCACTCTCTGACAGTGCACACCCTGAGCCAAGCCTGCAGCCCTCTTCCTCCTGCAGCATTTTCAGGTGGCCCTGTGAGAGTGTGTGTGTGTTTATTTGTAAATAGAGCAGCTGCTCTTCTCGCTGGGGGACTGGGGGGCTGTCTGCACGGTTCCACGCTGGCTGCTGTTTCAATGCTTGGCTGGTTGCTAAGCATGGTATTCAGGGCAGATGCATGATCTTAGGTGTGTTTTTTCCATCACAACATGAAGCAGTTTTCAAGCAGCTCTCCTCAGCTCTCAGAGGTCTTGACCTTGGCTTCCTCACCAGGAGGACATCAGGCGTCTGCGGGAACTCTGGAATCTTTTCATGTTATTAGGGCGCAGGACTCTGATTCTGAAACACTGGTTGTCTCTACAGTCTGGTCACTGGGACTGGGGTCACCTCTGTGCCATTAGAGCTCCAGATCCCTGGCAGGCTGTGTCTTTTCAACCTGAGTTTGTTGCCACCTTGTGTGGGGATAGTGGCTTTATTCCACATAGACAGGCTCTGCCACCTGCCAGGGCTCTCTCAGTCTGGATCTGTCCAGCTCCACCCCGGCCTTCCCTTCTCTGGTCTCTACTCCTCTGTCCGGCCTGGTGGGGACATTCTTGTTCTTGACCCCATCTTAGGACATGCACTCCCCTGCAGCTGTCTGGGTTTCCTCTTTCTCCTCCTCCTGATTCAGTCTGGCCCAGTATGTTGGCACCTGATTCTATTCTGCTGTCATTTGGGTTTCCTCTGTCACACACAGTGTCAATCTTAGCGGAGCCAATACCCAAGTCAGACTGGCCTGGCTGCAATCCTATTTGTGCTGCTGGCCAGTTGTGAGGCCTTGGGCAAATTACTTGTCCTGTTCCTGTCTCATCAGGGATATGGAGCTAAGAATGTTACCCTTCTATTAGGCTGTGAAGGTCAGACAGGTTAGAATGGCGCCTGGCAGCACTCAGTAAGTGTTAGACATTTTACTGGCAGTCATTCTATCCCTAGCTAAACCAAAGACTCACAGTTCAGTCTGTCTTAGAATCCTGGGCACAGACAGGGCACTGGTATAGATGTGCCATTTGTGGTTTGTGTGTTCACTTCAGCAGAGGTCTGGAAAGGCCCCATGTCTGTGGGGGAGGGAGCTGAGGCGTCCTGGAGTGTTGGGACCCGCTCTGCATAAGGGTGACTCGGGTTGGAAGGAGCCAGGTCCAGGGATGACATGTCCAGAGCCTCAGAGTCAGGTCTGGGGGGAGAAAGGAGTAGAGAGAAACTACTGCCTTGATATTTGCATAGCGTTAGTCTCAGAAATAAATGGAGTGGCAAAAACGTTCACCTTGTCCCAATTAGGATTGGCTTTCCCGGGACAGAAACAATTCTGGGAAACCAGTGGGATGTGATGTTCTTCAGGGAAGAGCTGGTACTTGGTTTCTGAGGATGAGGTGAGACAAGTTTACCAGGCTGGCATGAGCTGTTCAGGTGCTGGCTGGGCAGGTGGGAGCCCCTGTCCTGATTCTACCATCTTGTTCTCTCCTATGCATTGGGGAAGTCTGGGAAGGAGGAAGATGTGGGACTAGCGGTAGCCCAGGAAAGTTTGGTGCCAGGAAAGGCCATTTCTGGATTCTGTCACTTGCCTTCTGTTGGTTTTGGGCAGGGTGTGCATTAGCATCAGACGTGACGAGGGCTGCCATGGGGCCTGTGGTGTCAGTGCTGGCAGGGTGGGTGCTGCCTTGTGGCTTTCCACAGCCACTTCTGTGGCAATTTAGAGTGCAAGGAGCAGCAGAAAACAGTCTAGCACCAGCAGGGACATTGCCAAGGACAGAGGAGGCAGATGGCGATGGAGGACCTGGTGTCCTGAGGCTGGAGGCTAAGTCCCCTGTCAGCTGTGTGTTCAGTGCTGCTTTTTTTTTTTTTTTTAAACCAATGATGAAGTTGGCCAGTGTTTCATTTTTTTTGATCTTACAAAAAAAAAAAAAAAATGAGAAAGGTGGCTTCCGTAATAATGTTACAGCCCTTCCCTTGCATGCCCCGTACCTGCCCAAGAGGCAGGGAAAGTGCTGGAGAGGAGACATTTGCCTCTGGGGCCCGTGTATCTGCAGCTCTGCGCCTCCTTTCCTTTCGGATGTCTGCAGATGCCAGGGAGTTTAGCTGGAGAAGGGACCCCTTTTATTACTGAAGTCACTCTGCCGAGAGCCCGTCCATCCTTTGCACCTCATCTCTAGCTCTGGCTGGGCTCAGGAAGTTCTCGGTCAGACTCAGTGAGCCCCAGACGAGCTCAGACCCCCCAGAGATGACCCCATCTGCATCAGTAGCCCCTCACCACACTCCTGCCCACGTGGGGCCTTCCCCACCAGGCTACATCCCTTCCCCACCTGTGGCGTGCCCTCCTTCCTCTCATGCTTCCCTAGTTTGTTTCCTTCCTCGCCCCTGCTCCAGGTGCTGCCATCGCTCACTTGAGTGTCACAGTAGCCTTCCAGGGGTCTCTTTTCTGCCTCTTTTGAGACATACGTCTGAACAGACAGGTCTGAACGTGTTTGCTTCCTGTCAGGGTCTCTGAGACTCTTGGGCTGTCCAGGACACCTGCCCCTATTCACTCAGTAAACTAGCCAGTTCTGCGAGTTAGAGTGAAAGTGAAGTGAAGGGGGAGGGAGAGCAAAGCAGCCAACACTCCCCAGTGCAGCAGGGCAGACACAGTTTATTTAAAGCATAGGTAAAGCAGAGATTTGTCCAGAGAGAGCGGAAAAGGGGCAGGAGGTGCCACACAGAGGCCGCACTCAGGAACAGGTCCTCCTCTTCGTTCCTCCCACAGCTATCTATCACGTTTTCATTGATCCCTGAGGTCCTTAGGTGTCCTACTTCCCATTGGTCACAGATTACCTTAGTTGCCACTTGGGCCCACTTTCCTTCTCTTTTTAGTCATAATTGCTACCTGCTATTTTCCTGACTCCCAGACAAGAAAGTTAAAATGGCTCATGAAGCAATGGCTCACAAGCCCTGAAGCAAGCAAAGAGTTTTAGTTATAAGTTGGTTAATCAAGTCCATAAATGCAGCTTCCAGCTTGTGACACAAAGTGGGGTAACGGTCCCGGTTATAGAACAGAACACATCAGATGTCACAAACATCCCAAGTAGCTGGGACCACAGGCACCCACCACAATGCCTGGCTATTTTTAGAGGCAGGGTCTTGCTCTTACTCAGGCTGGTCTTAAACTCCTGAGCTCAAGCAATCCACCCTCCTCGGCCTCCCAGAGTGCTAGAAATACAGGCATGAGCCGTTGTGCCCAGCCTCAAAATAATTTTTAAATCAGTAGGGCATGGTGGCATATGGCTGTATTCCCAGCTACTCAGGAGGTTGAGGTAGCAGATTGCTTGAGCCCAAGAGTTTGAGGTTGCTGTAAAGTGTGATGCCATGACATTCTACCAAGAGCAACAAAGTGAGACTGTCTCAAAAAAAAAAAAAAAAAATTCTGTAGGATCTCTCTCATTTTATTTTGTTCCCTTTTCCTCATTAACTTTTCAAAATGTCTTGCTGGGGTCGAACAGTGCTGTTTATTCTTCGGTGTTGAGTTTGGACGTGGCCATTTTGCCTAACTTTGATTCGTTCTAATGGTTTTTCTAGTGATTTCCATGGAGTTTTCCACACTGTCCCCGTGGTCTTCACAAGGTGGGCCATTTTTAACTTTCACCCATTGCCTGGGGACTGTGCTGTCATCTCACTGGGATTCCCGTCTTTTACCACACATGATATGTGCCATCAGTGTCTGCTATATACCTTTTGTCAGTAAGTGAGTAAATTTCCTCCAGTTTCCAGCTATGAAAGCTTTTTGGACAGAAAGGGCGTCACATTTTGCCAGATGCCTCCAAGACAAACATGTGATTTCCCCACCCCACCCTTTAGTCTGTTAGTGTGGTAAGTAACATTGGTCTGTAACCTTTCTGGTTTATGTATTTTCTGTCCTTCCCTACCTTCTGTGATGGTTTCTATCTCCCTAACTTAGGGAGATTTGGTGTCTGTGTTTCTCTCTTCAGGGCTTCCACCACCTCTCAAGTCATTTTTTGTTTTTTAGAAAGGTCTCTTGCTCTGTCTCCTAGGCTTTAGTGCAGCGACACGATCATAGCTCACTGGGCTCAAGTGATCCTCCTGCCTCAGCCTCTCAAAGTGCTGGAATTACAGGCATGAGCCACTGCGCCTGATCAGTCTTATCTTTTTTGTTGATCAGATTTGCCAACGATTTTTTTATCCTTGGCAAAAAGATTTCAGTTTTCATTATGGCCTGAATTCCTTCCTTCCTTCCTTTTCTTTTCCCTGGCTTCCTAAGCTGTGAGTGTAGTTCTCTGGAAACAATTGGAAGTGGAAAACAATAACATTTATAATTGTTTTCCTCCTGTGTTTCTGATAGCTTGTGTATTCCAGGGAGTAGGAACCATGTCTGTTTGCTTCACTGGCACTGTGCCTGGCACCCAGTACATGGAATAGAAAATGCTTCCTCCCCCCTACTCTTCCGTTAGTACAGCTTCTGGTTTGGAAAATTGGACAGCGATGAAAGCAAACTCTCAATCCTCGAGCTTTTTAGCCCAGGGATTCTGAAATTTTATCATACATCAGGGCCATCTGGAGGGCTAGTGAAAACAGATTGCTGAACCCCCTTCCTCACCCCCCACAGAGTTTCCAATTCATTAGGCCTGGGGAGGGGGCAGGCGGTGCTGATGCTGCTGCCCCTTAGGCTCCTGCTGAGTGGGGGCTTCTCCTCTCCAGCTAAGAGTCACCTGGGAGCTGAAAACAAAACCTGCTAATTAGTTACTCTAATGAGCTTAATTAGCTTAATAGTCCCACCTTGGGTGGCTCTAACAACACCCACCCTTGCTCTGTGGAGTCATTACAAGGAGGTTCTGTTATCACTGTGTATGCTCCTTGAGTAGCCCAGGCATTGATTGATCTTGAACCTTTATAAGGGAATAGCCTTGTTTGTGGATAAAAATCCCTTCCTGTGTTCTGAACTTGAGAATGGCCAGGAGGGGAGATGAACAGAGGCCTGATTTTAGGGGGTTTTAATCTGTTATCTCTGGACTTAATACTCAGAGAGCTTCAAGGTGGGTCATGAAGCCACCCTAGTCAGCTCACCTCAGTTCCAGAAACAAGCCCCCTGACCTAGGTGGGAGGAATCTCTTCTTTTAGGAAAGAAGTGCCCTTGGTGGGATGGTGGATTCTGGGTGCAGTGTAGACAGACACCTGAGTGTGGTGAGCCTGCGTATAAGATGGGCTCATTAACTAGTGGATATGTGCATAGGTTTATGCATTTGGTTGGCAAAAATACAGCGTTTAGAGAATTTAGATTCTTTTTAAATTGAAGATTCAAAGATCCAAAATAGGGGACTACTGTGGAATGCTATAGTGTTTTGGAAGATGAATCTTTATTGTATGCTAGAGAGCCATGTTAAAAGGTTCTTTTTTTAAATGGGGAATCTTTTTGGTACTGCAAATATGCACCCTATGATTTTCCATTTCAGTACAAGTCTGAAAATCCTTTCAGTATTTATTGATATTAATGTCTTCCTTGGAATGCTGGTAGATTATCAAATGGAGGTTGTGCTTTGATTGGCTTGCTTTATTGGCCATGGGTGCTGGGGACACAGGGATGTGGCTTGTGCATGATGGTCCCCTGGGCCACCAAAAAAATTTTTTTTTTGGAGACAGCATCTTACTTTGTTGCCCTTGGTAGAGTGTCATGGTTTCATAGCTCACAGCAACTTCAAACTTTTGGGCTCAGGCAATCCTCTTGTCTCAGCCTCCTGAGTAGCTGGGACTATAGGCGTGCACCGCTACACCCAGCTGGTTTTTTAGAGATGAGGTCTCGTTCTTAATCAGGTTGGTCTCGAACTCCTGAGCTCAGGCAATCTGGCTGCCTCGGCCTCCCAGAGTGCTAGGATTATAGGTGTAAGACACTGTGCCTGGTGCCACTGAAGGTTTTTGCCTTTTGGATGATCAGTGATAACTTTCTTCCCTTTTTCAGGGTGTCCTGGACCGGTTTTCTCAAATTCAACCTAAGCTGATCTTCTCTGTGGAGGCTGTTATCTATAACAGCAAAGAGCACAGCCACCTGGAGAAGCTGCAGCAGGTGGTTAAAGGTGTGTGGCCCTTCGACTTCGAGCTGGCGTGTGTGTGTGTGTGTGTGTGTGTCTGTCTGTCTGTGGGCTTGGGCCTTTGGAAGCTGCAAGCTACAAAACCCAGGGGATAGTCCCCAGGCTAGATCCTGTTACATTTTGTCAAAAAAAAAAAAAAAATTAGCCACTAAGTATCTCTGACTTATAAACTTGTGTTTTATCCTCCCTTACTTTTTAGGACTGCCAGACTTGAAAAAAGTGGTGGTGATTCCTTATGTCACCTGCAGAGAGAAGATTGACATTTCGAAGATTCCAAATAGGTAAGGAGCCAGCCACACTCTAATACACAGGTCTATGTAGAGCATACTCAAAATCTGGCTGGGAAGCAGGTCTCCTTGGGATCTTCCCACTTGGAGTTGGTCATAGCATTTTAGAAGCAGAGGAGGTTTTAGTTAAAATCATTATTTTGGCCCGCCAGAGTGTAGTGGAGGCTGCGAATTACGTTTCTGCTCATCTTTGATCTGGTTGAGTTATTACTATGAGCAAAGCTCACCCTCCCAAACTGAAAAAATTATGGACAAGAAGTTATCATTGAAATTAAATGGTGGCAGACATGTCCAAGGAATATTGCGGGGGTTTGATCCCTTTATGAATCTTGTGATAGATGAATGTGTGGAGTTGGCAACTAATAGGCAACAAAAAAATATTGGAATGGCAGTAATACGAGGAAATAGTATCATCATGTTAGAAGCTCTGGAATGAGTATAAATAATGGCTATTCTGCAGAGAAATCCATGTTCTGTCTCCAATGAGCCAGTTTTACTACGATGTCAAAATTGAGTCTTGTACATTTTCATATTCAACTTTTTGTTAAATAAACTTTTCTAATAGTCAAAAAAAAAATCATTTTGTAGGTGAAGCACCTGCGGCCCCTAGACTGCATTTCCCAGGGCTAGTAGGGAATGAGTGGCATATCCTCCTTTGGTGAGTGGCATATCTTCCTTTGATCCTCCTTTGATGAGTGGCATATCCTCCTTTGATCTTTCTTTCTTTTGAGACAGAGTTTATTTCACCCTCGGTGGAGAGCCATGATATCCCAGCTCACAGCAACCTCAAACTCCTGGGCTTAAGTGATTCTCTTGCCTCAGCCTCCTAGTAGCTGGGACTATAGGCGCCCACCACAATGCCTGGCTATTTTTTTTTTTTTTTTTTTTGCAGTTGTCATTGTTGTTTAGCTGGCCCAGGATGAGTTCAAACCACCAGTCTCGGTGTAGATGGCTGACACCATAACCACTGTGCTATGGGCGCTGAGCCCCTTTGATCTTTCTTGAAGCAGAGAGGGAGAGAGTTTATGGTGTTTACCCTCATAGGGTAAGCTTTGCCTTTAGTTTCTGGCCTGGGCCACTGAAAATAGTCTTGTGAGTGGCCCATTGAAGCCTAGTGAGAAGGAACTGTAGAGACAGGTCAGGGCATCCTTGTGCTCATATGGGAGGCAGAGGTAGAGGATGGGAGGAGATTGCAGAGGCCTTTTCATTCAGACCCATGGTAGTTGACATATGGCTTATTCTTTTTTTTTTTTTATAATTTTATTGAATCATAATTGTGTACATTGGTGCAATCATAGGGCACGATGTGCTTCATATACATTCAGAAATATTTTGATCGTACTGTTACAGATAGCCTTCATGGCATTTTCTTGATCACTATAT